>JAZGTJ010000124.1:141810-231285 GCA_036877575.1 Botia almorhae | reverse complement strand
ATCTCTATCAGTGAGAGAGCACTGGGTTTAAAAATAGCAGTGTCATGTCATGCGTATGCTTGTCTATTTATAGCCTCTGTTTGGTCTACCTCCCCTTCTCGTCCTTTATAATTGATAAAGCCACTTACAGCACGGCAGGGTGACAACACACATGGCTTCTGTTACATCACTGATTACTCAGTGCAGATGGAGCACTGCATCATGGGACTTGTAGTTATTATGTTACTCGTTATCTGCTCGTTACAGTTCCGTTGTCTTTTATTAATATTCTGGTTTTCTGTCTTGCGGGTGCAAATATATCGCGCAAATTGTTAGGGTTCAACGAAGATGTTTTAATCGCTGTGTTTGACACGGAGCTTGCATTAGCCGTAGTTCTGCATTTCTGAGATTCCTGGGCTTCCTGAAAGGAAGTGACAAATCAGAGCTGACAGAGGCACTGAACGAGTGAAAGAGAGAAAGGAATGGAGAATATTCCTGAGCATGCTCATTCATGAGGAGGTTTATTCATCCTGAGCTCTGTAATCATACAGCAAGAATAGAGAACACGGGCCCTGCTTTACCATTCAGCTGCGGTTATAGATATGCAGGGCTTAGATTACCATGTCTATTTCACCTGGGCTGCATAGTGTCTTGGTGGTGCTGCAGGAGATATTGTATGTAGGAGACATTGTATGATCGTGCGTGTATGTGTGCGAATGATCGTCCAATTCCTGTATCAAACAGCCTCCACGTATCAAACAAACTGTCACGCAGAAAAAACTAGTTCCGTAACATAATTAAACTCGTCAAGCGTACACAAAAGACCAGAAGCTTCAGGTAGTTTATGAGAAGACCTATTGAGGTATTATAAGCCAGACCTTTCCATTTAAACAGCGGTAAACAGACTATTAAGGTCGCTGTAAAACCGCCCAAATACCCTGGTGGAGCTTACTGTCTTCAAACGACAGCCCCTGCATTGTTGCATTATTTTGCATTTATAATGTGCGTAAATGTTACGCTAAAAATTGCAGCTGAAATGACTTGCGGCCCATTGGAAAAGGAAGGTCAAGTGCATTGCATTGTGGGATACATTTTTACTTCACTCAGCCAGTTAGACTGACACATTTATTTAAACGAATGGATGTATCTGGTGATTCATCCACACGCAGCAGCTTACAACCAGTATATCGCAATCTGAAGTGTAATTACCCATAATTCCCTACCACAGTCACTCCTGCCCATTTCCTGTCTAATTACTACCAGGTCAGAGGAGTTTTGGCAATGGCATAAGGGCCACATCCGGTCCAAACTGTTTCAGAGCCTTAATATTTCTTCTATGGCTTGTACACAGTAATGCTTTGCGATGTCAGATAGAGATCCAAGTCAATCTAATCCATGCGCAGACACTGACCAATCAGCTGCCTGTGGGGGCGTGGCCGAGCTCATCAAGCTGTTCTTAAGACTGCAGAAGATGTTAAGTAAAGGATTGCAATCAGACATGCTAGGGTGCCACTCCTTTCAGCTGGATAGGAACTCCATGATATTACATTAATTACTCTGAGTAACAGACTGTGAAAGTTCCCTTTCAAACCTTTAATTAAACCCAACGTTGATCTTTAATTAAATGGTGTGGCGAAAGGTTATTAGCATTCGTTCGGCAACTCAGAAGTTCCATTGTTTTAATTAGTCTTCAAAACGCATTCGCGTGCAGAAATGACGGCCGAAATTGTCGTACATGTTTTTCATGCCATATTTGTTAAGAGCCCTAGAAAGCAAACCCAGACGTGGTGTGTTTGAGTCAAATAATTAAACGTGTGAACATTTTTCACTCATTTTTGTTTCATCTCACACCTGTCATTTAAATGAGATTGTCTTTTCGAATAGTCACTGTGTTTGTGTGCAAAAAAATGGCCAAGATTGTTTTACATGTATTTCCCCAGTCATTTTAAAGGGCTGTATGTAACAGAAGCCCCACGTGAGTGAGTTTAATTGGATTAAATGTGTGAAAAAGGTGTTTATCTTTTATCGTACTCCTGTCATTTTAAAAAGATCATCTTTTCATGTGTATATGGTATGTTAGCGGTTGTTAGGTTTACCACTAGTTGTTTTGGGCCTGTATTGACAAGTCGCAGATCACATGATCTCCTATGAAAAAATATTCACAGATCCTGTCCCTGTGTTTTTGTTTTCTGTTTTGCCTTGTATGGTTACCTGTAACAGCCTAGTATATTTGCAATTAGGAGAATATGACTATTAAGAAAAGCCAAAGTACTTTACATTAACAAAACACAAAGCAAACCTTAAAAACAAGTTGGAGAAGAAACCTGTCATTTAAGCATGCATTAAAAATCCCCAACTATGTTCAGAAAGAAATTGATTTTCCCCAAGCGTCAGCAAACACACACACACATAGTCCCTCGAAGTACAGTAAGTACAGTAAGTCAGTCTTGTTACTTTTTCCCTTGAGTTTATGCTACTTTTGGCATTCAACTTTACCGTTATGTAACTTGGAATATTTAAGCCTCCTTTATTCATCTGATTTGTGTACCTTAAAGCTTTCCTGTAGCTCAGTGGTTACAGCATGGTGTTTACAATGCCAAGGTCATGGGTTCAATCCCAGGGATTGCACATACTCAGAATCAATGGATAGTATAATGCAATGTAAGTCGCTTTGGATAAGAGCGTCTGCCAAATGCATAAATGCAAAACATAAATTATAATTCTCACTAAATGTGTTACTTTAGTGTAACACTGGAGAAATGTCTGCTGTCCTTCTTTGTTTCTTTATCTTCATTTCTCTCTCTCTCTCTCTCTCTCTCTCTCATTCTTTCTCTCTCTGTGATTTATGAGCCTTGGTCTTCAGATATGACTGCAACAGAAGCAGACATATTGCAGGTGAGCTTGCATTAGCCAATCACAGTGCTGCGTTTGGTCTCATGAGGTGACCAGAGAGTGTCTCTCCGCCGTGGAAGCAGGAAAATGGGTTTCCTCACAACTGGGTCACTCATTTTCTTCCCTAGATAATACAGCATTGGAGTAACCTAGAAAAGGTGTGTTGTGTGGGCGCGGTTATTTAACTTCTCCCATTTCGTCAGTGTTTGGGAGATAAACACAATTTGCATATGAAAATTGCGGCACTCCAGCATTCCAGTACTTCCTCAAGTACATTTTCCATGAGCTGCAGCAGGATGATGTATGAAATAACGCCGAAATTAGCTCTCTTCAGCCCTCCATTCCCTCATTCCCTCCTTTTTTCTCATTCCTTCATCCCTTTTGCCGACAGAAGCATCACCCAAACTTAATAAGTGCATTTTTATCTCGGCTACACCATCTCTCCCAAAGGATTATGGGCCTTTTCGGTACGCTCATGGAATGGTAATCGCACGTCTTTGAGAGAAACACTTTTCATACCAGCAGATGAGAGACACACGAGATGCTCTGCTCGTTAGAACCCGCGTCCCTGCGTTTGACTTACACATGCATTCATTACGTGGGTGTTTGTGAGCATGCATGTTGCATGTTACCACGTTCCTTAGGGGATACAGAAATGAGATGAAGTTGTGGAGATGCAGCGGTCCAGCGAGATTGAGAATGCACATTCATTGGAACTGCTAACGAAAATGTCTGGGAAAGCTCCAGTTCTTTAACATTCGGCTGTTTTTAACTTGCTGCCCATTGACTCACCAGCCTTAGGAATTCTGAGGGTTATTCTAGGAATAGTGGAACAAATATCACAATGTTTGAATGTCAGTGAGTGTGTGTGTGTGTGTGTGTGTCTCCCAGCAGTTCACATTTCACTGTCAGTGCTCAGATCTTCAGTTTGCTCAGCTGTAATAGCCAGAATCAGGAAGTTACTTGTGCCCTTTTCGGTGAAAGACAAATTAAAAGAGGCTGAATTATGAAAGTCATGCATTAGGTTTGCTATGGTATGTTTGGTTGTTGTAATCACTTGATGAGCGTCAACTGGTCACATGACTGAAATTGCTTCTGTTTTATATAGTGACAGAATTTTTTTTTGTTTAGTAACCTATAACAGCCAAATATATTTGTAATCGCAAGATAAGACAGTAATCGCACAAGCCCTTTGTGTATTGTGTGTGAACGAATTTTGAAGAAACGTGGTTCTGCACTTTCACTTTTAATTCACCCAAAAAGTGCAAGGCATCATGGGAAATGAAGTTTCAAGCACTTTCAGAGGATACAGTTTGAGGTCTTTGAGGTTTTCTATGCTGTTACCAAGAGAAAGTGCTGACAGACATTTTGTCCCCTTGTGCTTGTGTCCTCGTTTAGACTTTCTGTATGTAATTAAGTAAACATTCCCACTGAAAATAACACAGTAGAAGAAGAGAGAAGATTAGTCATAAATGTTCTGCATTTTGCAAGCTGAGCAAAAGCAAAACTGACATTTAGCAAATGCTTTTATTTGACTTTACAGTGCATTTATTATACAGTGCATTCAAAGTATATATTATTATTAGGTTTTTTTCTTTTTTTGGAAGTCGAACCCTTGACCTTGTGTTGCCAGCACCGTTCTGCACCAGCTGACCTATAGGAACCCTGTAGGAAGCTGTAGGAACAAATAAGGAGTTCTTTTTCTCATGCCCTTAGTTAAAGAGATTTTCTGTGTTAGCTGAACTGAAGCGCCGCAGAAGGACCGGGGCAATTGTGTCGGATTTGTCTCTAATTGATTTCTGTTATTTCATTATAGCTGTTTAGTCTCAGCTGTTCGCCTGGCAAACCAACCGTTCGTTCACTCCGTAGACTCGTTCCTCAGTGGGCTGCACCCCATGCTGACTCGTTTCAGGGCCTCATCTGTTTTTATTCGGTAGACTCTTAACACAGACGCCGGTTTCACTCTGTCAGGGAGCCCTTCTGTTTACACCATTAAGAGAGCTGAGAATTGATGCAATCTTTAGCTGCAGAAGGTCTAATGGACTAATATGGCCCTCAGGCTCTTCCCCGATGAGTCTTGCTGGTTCTTGTTGCATGACAAAACTCTTTCAAGGCCCAGAGTTCATTTACATAAACACACACAGACCTTAAAAGCTTGTTTCACTCCAAAGCTAATAGAAATCTAGGTAGGTGCTGGGTGCAGTAACCCCTTCCCCTTTTCATTAGGTGAAATGTATCTGCAGCTCTCCATTCACTTAGCACTTGAGCATTGTGTTGTTGGCTCAGGTCTATGCACCTTCTGTTGTGTCATTAATTAATCAGAGCCTCTTTTATGAGTGGCCCAGAGCAGAAGGCACATATTTGTTCTTTTCATTGTTTTAGCAAAATGTCCTTCATTTACCCAGACCTCACCTCCCTGTTTCCCCTCATCCATGGGAACAGCACTGGCTCTCATCGGTGGAGGACATACATAATTGATTCGGGAATGAGGAGTGAAATTACAATGATACATGAAAAAAACGCAGACTCAGACCGTCATGGCTATTTTGGGTTTGCCAGGCCGGAAACTACTGTAACTCTTAACTATAGTCTCCATGGATACTTCAAGATGGCTACCGCTTAAAAGAATATTAGTTATTAATAAATAAAATCTCAAAATTTGGTTTAATGTGCTTCATCTGTTTGACCTTAAACGGTCCCGTTACAGTCTGTGGTTAGATTCAGATACAGTACTGTCATTTCTGTACTGTAATTTCTTCATGTCTCTGTATAACACCGTTACGCTTGTATCATCTGTGGCAGAAACCCAATACAAGCCGGAATACAACAAACCGCTGTTTTCTGAAACGCTATCCACTGTTTCAGCAGCTGAAGTATCTGTTTCACACCTTCTGCAGGCCACAATCGATGACACCGATCCATTTCTGGATCTGTTCTGGCACACGGTGTTTTCCCTGGACCGTCAGTTAATGAATGGTCATTCTGCAGAGAGAGAGAGAGAGAGAGAGAGAGACACTCTTGTCTCATCTCTGATCTCTGATTGCTGGTTATCTCTCTCTCTCAGCTGATGGTTCTCTATACAGCCACTTGGTCAGGTACAGGAAGATAAAACTGCACAGAAATGCCCTCTGTAGGATTATTAAACTTTTGCATTTTCACATTCATTTTCTTTTAATACTATTTACAAATTTCATTGTTGTTTTCTTTGTTTTAGTAATTGTTCCGTAAGATACAGTTTAGGTGTAATTCATTCCTGTTCTGTTTTTATGGTACGGTTTCATTTTTAGCTGGAGTACGTTTGTGCAATTTGCAACAGCATATTTTTTTATTTGACAGAAAAATGGCATTGATCTTGGTGCCACTGTGTACTTTATGAGTACACACTTTACGAGTGTTATTTTGAGTGGAGTGGTGCCACAAAACATGCATTACAACCCTCAACCCTGTGCACTTTATTACCATTAGCCCACGTAACACATATAAGCTTAGCTTTATAGACCAGAGCGAGACCAGCTAGATTAGACCAGAGCGTGTGTCCAGAGTCCAGAGTCCAGAGTTACAGTCTGCTGTCTGCACGCTGTCATGACACGCTGTTCTCGCCTCATTTCCGAATGAGCCGCTGATTTAGAGGTTTAGAGGTGAACTACACGCCACATCATATTGCGGGAGAGTGGCCATTATACATGGCACTCTCCCGCTCTCTCACCTGTCCGGCAGTTTTGATTATGCTGTCTTTCCCGAGCACCCGTGGAGGTGATGATGTGACCTTCCTAGCGTTCCGTTAGTAGTATTACTTTCCAATTTAATCTCCTGCCGTCCTGCTAGGAACTCTGTTTTAGACTACAGACACACACGATTGCTGCAGATTCATGTCCGTGTTGCCGAGGTTTTGTAAAGCCCGACACGTTTGAAATTGTCGTTGACGTCGCACAGCTGCTCGCCGGTTCGGAGGTGTGAACGTCGCTGCACACTGATGACCACATCTCTGGGGAATGTAACTTTTCTAAGACAGACGATAGAAAAAACACATGAATCCTACGAATCTTTCACTGCTCAAAGCAATTGTTCCACAATTCATTTACCAGTTTGTTTATTTTAATAGGGTCGTAATGTGGTTGTTAAACAGCATAAATACATGGGCTAAAGGGTGGCACAGTGCTGTGGGAGAGTGGGCATCGTTGCGCTGACCCTGCCGAGGGATCGATTTCGACACCAGACACGAGAAATTGAAAGAAAGAATGAAAGGAATAAAAATGAAATGAGTCACTAGCCACCAAATGACCGAGATTAAATCAAATGCACTCCCTGCTGGCTAGAATGACATGTTCCTTGCAAGGGCTTGTGGGTAATATTTGTTAGGTTTGATAGCCTTCTGCCATTATTGCTGGATATATTATTTTCTCCCCGGGCCTGCAGGTGTTCCGTCTTAGCTCAGCGGCTGCCAGAATTTCTTGCGTTTACTTCAGTGTATAAACACCGCTCTATATAAATAGGTAGAATTGCCTTCCACAGTTTAAGGGCTATATATAGTAAGCTATATATAAAGCCTTTGAATATAGATTTTGGGGTTTTGTAGTGAAAGTTCTGATGAAATGCATCATGGGAAGGCAGCGCACACATGCAGGCCATATGCGTGTTTTATTGCGCCACACTGATAAACTGTAAACACACATGGCTCATAGTCATAAATGTCACTCTGCCACGGAGAAATGCAATCAGGGCGAAAGCAGAGGCGCATGAGGTCGTAAAAAAAGACTTGTAAAAAAAGTACTACTACTGTTTTACCCGAACTCTGAATTTCCCCACTAAATCTTTCACAAAAGACAGATCAAAACCCAGCCAGGGGTCAGGGTCAGTAAAGTTGATTAATCCTCTAGCAAGCATAAATAGCATCATTACTTAGAGTTTAACATCTGATTACGAAGAGCGCAAAAAAACATCAAAAAAGACAGAGCAGAGTGACTGACGTTTAAATGCAACGCACGTACGCATGTTTACCTGCGCCTTTTCCTTCTTTCCCTCCACAGCGACTGATAATGCAGCCCGCAGCCCCCGGTTGCTTGTAATTGCAATGCGATATGAACTCATATAATATGATCTCATTTGCTGTGATGCAACGTTGAATGGTGACAATAAAAGGACAGAGGTGGGTGTGAGGGGGGAGAGAAAGATGAGAGAGCAGAGCAAGAGGAAGGACATCATTAGCCGCTGGCTCTCTGTGTAGCTCGGAGGTTATGTGTCGAATAAAATATCTCAGACCGCCTCACAATAGGCCCTGTGTTCAGCTAAGTCCCACAA
This sequence comes from Botia almorhae, assembly GCA_036877575.1. NCBI lineage: Eukaryota > Metazoa > Chordata > Actinopteri > Cypriniformes > Botiidae > Botia > Botia almorhae. The sequence goes on along the minus strand of JAZGTJ010000124.1, from coordinate 223,116 downwards.
TCTCTGTGCCGGGTGATTGTTGTTATGGATTTCTGAGGCCGACGGCAGTAAACCGGCTACTTAGAGACCGTTTTCGTGATTCCTGTGGATCATCTTTTCACTTTGATGTATCCGTGATCCCAGCTGAGCTTCCTAAAGGAATATGTCACTCAGAAATGAAAATGTCAACATCTACTTTGTTGTGGAACACAAAAGGTATTTTGGAAAAACTCCTGGCCGCTCTTTTCCCATATAATGAAAGTTAATGAGGAAATGACAATAAGTTCTAAATATGAAATGAGTCCCAAATATAATTTATTGGACAAACAGCAACATTCCCTTCATATGCAAACAAAAGCAGCCTATAACTAGATTATCTTGATGTTGAATCAAAAGACCAGCTGTTTGTGTACTGTGCCTTTGAGCTTTGACCTTGACCCCATGCCTCACCTCGACCTTTGACCTTGACCCTATGCCTGACCCTGGCCTCTTTATCAAATGTGTGTGGGACGACACAGGCAGCTTTTCCTCATTGATTTTAATGACCTTTCTCATGTTACGATGTCTCTGTATAAAATTTCTTTTTTACCCGTGTCTTGAATTTTTATCTTTTTTAAGTTTTTATCTTTCCTCTGTCTGCCGCCTGTTATCGTATTTATCGTTCACCAAAAGCAAGCTAATGAATTCTGCAGGTCTCAAAGGCTCCAGACATCCTGGACCAAGCAGCATTGTTTTGTTCTTGCTAGCTGGGAATAGAGAAACACAACAGGGAAAGTTTGGCTCATCTTTGTGTGGGTTGTTTGAAAATCAGTATGTCACTTTCTTTTGATGTTTATTCCTTTGTCACACACACACTCTCTCTCTCTCTCTCTCTCTCTTTGCTGTCGTCTCTGGTTAAAGATGAAGGGTTTAAACATAGTGCAAGGGTTTACAGTGTTGTTTTATCTTTCAAGTAACTTAAGCATTATACACAGTCGAGTTGTCTATGCAATATCGCATACACACAAACGTGCATGCAGTATCGCATGACACACGCAAACACGCAAACAAACAAACGCACGGATCTTCATGGCGTTACGGAATAATTAACATTTTGGGAGGCAACATGCGTTTCTGTAAGAAGTCAGCCCAAAGTGAGTGTCAGATCTAATAAACAACCCCTGGAAGGCTTGTTGCGCTATTAGAAAACGTCACCCCAGCCTCACAGGGCCACTGTTCAGATATGTACGAGCCGAAAGACTCATTTTAGCTGTAAATGTAAACTTTACAAGTTAAAGTCATTTTTGGAGTTTGGAGTCCCCAGTCCTCCTTTAAGTTCACTCTATGTGAGCAGATTCATTTCTGAGTTAATGTTTGTGGTCATCTCACCACACACACACACACACATTTTCAAAGTAAACAAACTCTTCAAATTAGTCTTCCAATTAGTTAGTCATTTAATGTCCGATTATATGAATGAATTTGTGCTGTTTAACCATTCATCAATTCGGTGAATTGATATTGTTAGATTAGCTTCATTTAATCGAAATTAAAGTTCATTACAACAGCATTAATTTTGGCAGAAAAGGTCTCTGTTTTCGATGTATAAATTAACACCCCTAACACAACAAACGACCGATAATGAATGAACTGTGAAGGGAATCATTTCCAAACAATAACAAGCCTGTTTTCCATGTTCCTGATTAAATCCTTCCATATCCCAGCTGACCAGTAAAGCGGAAGAACTGTGTTCTCTCTCGTCCCAAACAGCGCCCATTAATCCCAGAAACGATCCTGTTATTAATAAGCTTGAATATTTTCGTTATTATTTTGCGCATGAATTATAAATCACTTTCCATTACTGAATGTGGCTCCAAACCTGTAGTGCTGACGAACCGATACATACGCTAACGCGTGTGTGGAACTTCTGAACTCTGTTCGTCAAAATAAAACATTTCCCTAAAGCCCCGCATTAGCCTCTGGGTTTATTTTAGGTCAGGTGGGTGTGAAGTTAAAGAGAGAGACAGCACTGGTAAAACTGTCATACAGCGAGGAGAGAAATTGAATGGCAAGTGGTGAATAGGGCTCTATTTTTAATCTCTCCTCTATTTCAGCGAGTACAGACGATAAGCTCTGAGTGCCGTTGATGGAGAGATGATACCCCCCCCAATCAGATAGCACTGCATCTTTCCTCTCACACATGAGATACCAACAGCAATACCTGACCAGAGCTGCTTCTCTATCTGTCAAAACAACAGCATCCAATCGCCTTCTGTAGATAAACCTGCTCAGAGACAGGAAATAGTTTTAATAATGGATGAAACTACTATGAAACTTCATTCTATGGTAACAATAAATGTATATGTGTGTGTGTTTGTTGTCCACACCTATGTGTGTGTGTGTGTGTGTGTGTATATATATATATATATATTAGTTGCATGTTATGCAAATGTTCTTGCTTGTTTGTTGTATACACACTATGACACTATTTGTATATATAATTACCCATTAGGTTTATATATTACAACGTTTTATGCATGTAAAGCATTTTATTTATATACACAAGCTTCATTGACAGTGTGTATAACTCATCCCGTCTCTTCTTTCTCTATCTCGATCTTTCAGAGTCTTGCTTTCGTCAAAAGATGAAAGTCTCCCCACGACTCTTTTCTGAATCACTCAAAGAGCCCAAAATGAACGGGGGGGATGAATCCCCCCACCCCACCCCACCTTGTCTATCCCTGCAGGGAGTACAGAAGCTAAGATCTGGGGACATGGCATAGGATCCTGGTGCAGTGTCCCGCGGGCAACGGGGCACATCAGAGTCAGTGTATTTGTGGGGGAATGGGCTTGTCAGTGGGAGGTGAAACCGGCAATTGTGAACCGTAATCCGGACAGCTGTTAGATGCCCTTCTCCCCAAACACACCGCCTCACTGCGACTCTCTGCCTGGTGGCTTCTGCCCGTGGGCAATAGATTTCTAATTATACACGTCAAGACACACACATCAACATGCTGGTGTCAAGCACCATGGTGTGGCCCCCTTATTGTGGCCCTCTCCAGTCACACGCACGGGTGTCTGAGTGAGATACGAATCGCCCGTTTGCCAAAATATTAATCACATTTTTACGTGTCATAATAATGAACGACTTCTGTCGAAGGTACAGCTGTATCCCCTTTCTAGAGATTTGCCCTCATCTGCATTAACACACGCTCATCGGCCCCACACACTCTTTATCGCAAACACACACGCATGCATTAACATGCAACAGTGAGATCTGAGGAGCTCCTTCTACCTGCAGCTGGGCTTTGATTGAGTCGTCTCGCCGGGGGACCTCTCATAGCGAGACATGTGCGGCCCTCCTTTAATTACTCCCTCAGCCTGCCAACTTTAAATGCCCCCTTTTCAGGGTCTCACTAACAATCACGACTCCTTTCAGAGCACACACATCAAAAGTGCCACGGTCTCAGTGTCCGGAACTCCCACAGCTTTCCGAGGAGTATTGAAATGAGGCTAATGAGCGGTTTAATGCTCACCCTGTGGGATCAGTGCGCGTATGGGCCACGACTGACACCAGTAATGCATAGATTAAACCCGTGCGGACGGTCAGTAAAACATCACAAAGGGCCTTATGTCACTCTATATCTCACCAGAAGGAAAAAGATACAGAAATGAAAAGATTTGAAATGTCACAGTCATATTTCTTCATTGCTAATCTCCATTACATTTAGCTACTTCCAAAGGCTGCTGTTTAGCTACTTTATGTAAAATACAAACGGAGCTAGCGTGGTTTTGAACCTGGGTGTTGAAAACTGTACGCTAAAGAGGTTTCCTCTTTGATGTGTTACACGCATGAGCTGCTCTGTGTGGTAGTTTTGCTCATTTAAGAGCAGGAGAGGGGTCCAGGGTCCCAATCTCTCTGGCAGCTCAAGTGCAGCGTCAAGTACCGCGCAGCTGCGGAAATGAATATCCAGAACCGGATTCGAATCGGGAAAACTTATTACATCAGTTGATTGTGCCAGGGTGTGTGTATGTGTTCCGGGAGGGAAATGAAGTTGCAACATGCAATAGAGTTTCGAAATGTTGTTTCACATCACATGTAGAAATGCTGCATACACTGTGAGTAGCTGCGGCGGCAGGCTTGCGTTGTGCATATACACATTATCCCAAATATTTCATACAGAAAATAAACTCGTGGGTTAATTGTGGGTTCAATAGCTAACAGGAAAAATAAAAAATTTATCAAATCATTTATCAAACCGTGAGCGCGGATGTGCCATTTGGAACAATACAAACATGATCATCCTAAAATCTAATTTACATGAGGAGGGGTCACATTTGCATGCAAAAAGTAATTAGTAGTAAAAGCTATGTAAGTAAAAGCTTACATAGATCCTGACCCCTAAACTGTCTATAAACAGCTTAATCGTCTGGTTTCGGTCAGAGGTACTAAATAAAAAATGCTGTTTATACGCCCGTCATTCACGCTAAGCCCATCAGGCGCATTTTTCTCAAACAGCGCGTGAGTAGCGTGCTATGTTATTTTACGTTGCTTACTAAAAGCCGACATCGACAGCAAAAGATCGTTCATAAAAAGACATTTTCAGCAGGGCCACCGAATCTCCACTTACAGCTGCACTTCTGCTGCGCCGCTTGTACCGTCAGCGTGACCACGGTAACCTATTAATACAGGCGGCGAAATAAACACACAACACTTATGCATGCAGTGTAAATAAAATGCGTTAACATTTATGCATTTGGCAGACGCGTTTATCCGAAGTGACACGGTGCATTGAGGGCTGTGCAAAGTAGCACTGCTGGATTAGACATACGTCTGATCTATACGTCTGCTTTAGTGTACTGTTACATCGGCTGTATAAAAGCCCAGGACAGAGACACTGCTGCAGGCCGTAAAACTACACGAGCTCCTATACATACATAAAAATAAATGCATTTACATTTGGCAGACGCTTTTATCCAAAGCGACTTACATTGCATTATACTATCCATTGTTTCTGAGTATGTGCAATCCCTGGGATCGAACCCATGACCTTGGCACTGTTAACGCCATGCTCTAACCACTGAGCTACATGAGATAATCAGACTGCCAGACCCAGTCAGACAGTTGGAGGGACTGTGAAATATTTGTTCTTGTGCAGAAAGCCTCTCTCGCTCTCCTCTCTCTTGGTCTCGCTCTCATTGTTTCTGTATTTTCTCCTCTTGCCCTCAGCTCACAATAATGAGCAACGTAAGACAGCGCGGGCTGAAATGATTAGGAGATGTTTACTGCTGGTAGATGGACACTGGTCCTTCTACACATTGTTTTTTCCACCCTGTTGTTGGGTGTGAAACAGGAGAGCGAATGAGAGACGGAGCTGAATCCGTCTCGCTCGTTTGTGTTGAGAGGTGACGCTTTGAAAAGGGAAGCGTTTCTCCACATTTTCTTCATCAGCTTCTAGCTTGGACGTGGAAGCGCGAGGCTGCCGGCCAACGTTTTTTTGATGCAACACCTTCGAGGTGTCACTTTTCAGAGAGTCATTTTGGGGATGGCATCACTGTTTTGGGTGACAGAGAGTTTACTTTAGGCTTCTGCAGGAATAGACAGGAGGTGTCGCCCGTCTAGAGGTGTCAGACGGATATTTAAAAAAGGTTGACGCTGTCAGTTCAGACGGCAGACGTTTTTCTGGAAAATGACTCGCTTTGTTGTAATTGTTCCTTTGTTTATTTAAATCCACGTGCACACGCCGGATCTTCGAAATGAGCGAGGAAGACCGCATTCCCAATCTGTGGCCAACCCCCTCAGTGGGGGTGACTAATGAGCAGCCCCCTCACGACACCTCACGGAAACCACTTCAGACTCCGCTTCAGATTCCTGCAGAATTTAAACACATATCATTAGCAAAGTTTTACATCTCTCGCTTGTTTGTTATTAAATATTTTAGCTAATTCAACCATGCTTCCGGCTACCAAATGAGTGTCGTTCTCTCAGCTTGTTTAACACATTCGACCAGGTTTAAATCCAAGGATTCCTGCAGATTTTCCCTCAAAATTGGAGCAGGAAATGCAAAAAATATGCAGATTGTGTCTGGGCATGCTAATGAAAAAGTTGGCTGGTACAAACCTTCAACATCGTGCTCTTTCATTGCACAGTACAGAACATCACCACACGTTCACAGCTCGGTGACCTTGACAAGCTGAACGAGTTGAATAGAAAACTCATTATTTTAAAATAGTTGCCTTTCTCACACGTTTGTTTCAGGCACATAAATGCATCAGTGGTAAATGCGCAGCTGTGCGCTTGAGGATCAATTAAAACAATGCTGCTGCTGCCATGCAAGACACACAGACAGACGGTCAGAGGAGGGTTCTGCAGGAGAACGTTGTTGAAACGTCTTTATTGCGTAACTGTACAGGCCGGCGCTCTTATCATCATGAGGGTTTTTTCTCTTTATCTTGAAAGTTCTAGAAACATTTAAAATGTCCAGTTTTAGACGTTGTATTAATGTTAGTGCTTGGTCAAAAGAACATTATTCAGACATTTAATAAATCTGTAACATTATCTCTAACAAATCTGTAACAAGTTTTTAATAATCAATAATATATAACTTTTAATAAACGTTCTACCAATGTTATTTCAACAATGTTTTTGATAACTTTGATAGAGCATTATCCAGCGTTTTGAAAACATTTCCTGTTAGCTGGGTGTATGCTTCTTTGGAGACTAATGCAGCTTTTAACATTTACATTTATGCATTTGACATTTATGTTTATCCAAAGTGACGTAAAGTAAATTCAAGGTATAACATCCTATTGGCATTGGTACCCATAGTCCTTTGCACCCCTAACGCATCGCTTTACCATTTGAGCTACTGGAATTTTAAGGTTGGATCATACGTTCTTTAAATTAATGTAATGGTTTTTGAGTTCCTTAAAGCACAGGTAGATAAATGGCTTTCTGAAGAACTAAAGAATGATGTTCTATAGAGTTCCTCTGTGGCCTCAAGCTGAAGAACCTTTCATGGTTCTTAAGCACCAACAAGCTCGTTTTCTTTGTATGTCAGTTTCTTTGTTCCTTTAAACACATTAACAGGAATGAATTTTAAATAGGTGCTGCATGACGTATGGCCATGTGTTTATGAGCGCTCACATATGTTAGTTGTCGGTGTGTTTAATGATAGCCCGTAGTGCTGTTGACAGTCTGTTTGGACCATGTGTCCACCCTTGTTGTCATATATTTATGGCATTACATTACCCAAGAATGACATTGAGCTACTTACCCTCAGTCCCATGTGTACATTAGCACACCTCCTCAACACACACACATACACACACACACACACACACACACATTCAACCATACATCAGACACACAGACAGTTGCACACATGCATGTCTGTATCAGTAAAGTGCAGGTCAGTGACCGCACAACTCAGCGGTTCAATATCGCAGCAGCTGCGAGTGATCTCACCCCGAGCGCAAGACACCCGCGCTGCTTTAATGGCTTTGAACTCGTGTCGGCTGCCAAGCGAGAGCGCATATGCACTTAAACTTCCCGAACACACACGCGTTTCATCTTCCGCGCCGAATAATTCCGCCTCGCTGGAAAGTTTCCAGGCTCTGCGTATTCATTAAGAGAGAGAGGAACAAACTGTACGCCTCCTACAAAAAGGAAGATGATTAGAGACTCATTTATGCCGATAAAGAGCTTTATCATTCTTGATTCTGCCCTCTGTGCTGCCACTCTCTCTCCGTTTTTTAATTTGTGTGCATTTCTCGCCTTTTTCCGCCTGTTTGGCGCCGATGTTTGTCTGGCGCGCCTGATGAGTGTGAATACTGTATGTGTGTCTTCTAGAAGTTGTAAAACATTCATTTACATTTTACATTTAGGCATTTGGCAGACGCTTTTATCCAAAGCGACTTACATTGCATTATACTACACATTGATCACTATACATTGAGTATGTGCAATCCCTGGGTTCGAACCCATGACCTTGGCGTTGTTAACGCCATGCTCTAACCACTGAGCTACAGGAAAGCTCATTTACTGTAATATAAAGAAACAGGAGAGGCTAGCACGAGTTGCATTGAAGCTAGCATGAGTTCCATGACTAGAATATTTGTATGTGATTAAACTGCAGAAGATCTCTGTGGAGACACTGAGTTTTCACCTGCATACACCTTGATGACCGTGTGTGTGTGTGTGTGTGTGATTGACTGTAGGTTAGAGGGTCACTGTGGGACACTGTGTTGTGAAGTTTGAGAGAACAGGGAGATCTCCGGAGGGGGTTTTCCTCTCCCACAGTTTCCCTGGAGGATGTGCCAGTGGAATTGGTATTTTCACCAACCTGCTGCAGGAAAAAACACACAGACCGAGAGATATTTCACTGTAGTATTACGACCAGCTCACAAAACTACATTGCGTTTATACTGGCGTATAAAACGTGTATATAACGATGAATATAATGATATTTTCCATCCCATACTTTCACCCTAACCTTAACCTGTGAACATCAGTGCATTTACAGAAAAACATTCATAATTTAGCTCACTTCTGAGGACACCGTGTCCCCTTGTGTCTGTCTGATCTGTGGGCTGGTGTCTGTTGTTTAGATGTATCCAGTAGCTCCTCTGACACTGCAGAGGGGTTTAAAAGACTCGCTCTCTAAATAAAACTGATCATTTATGGAGAGAGAGAGAGACAAAGAGAGAGAGACTCCGAATGAGAACAGATTTCCTCAGAGAAGGAAAATGATGAAATGTAAAGATCTGCAGAAAAGGAACGGGAAAGAGAGAGAGAAAGAGAGAGAGAGAGAGAGAGAGAGAGAGCTATGTTATGTTTAGTGATGCTGTCCCAAGTCTCTGTTCACCAAAAGCTCTGTGTTCTGCAGTCTTGCAGCTCTACTGCTGTCGCATAATAATCTCTCTTAGATCTAGAGCTGTCTTGATAAGGGTGGGTCATGATGGTTAGCTAGTCATCCAATAACCAGCTAGCTGATCACTAGTTAGCTTAACATTTTTATGTCTTTTTATTATTTTTGTATAATGTACTGTACTGTATGTACCGTATACATGCAGTATCGTCACTGTATTTGCATGGTGTAAGTGTCACTGAAAAGTTTTTGAGGTATCTTTAAACATTTTCCCTTAAAAGCAATACCACGACAGCGACTAGCATGCTATCACTTCTGTACAACTTTTTCATTCTTAGTATTAACGAGAACGCAGAATAACCCAAATCCCGTGTATTACCTCACCTAAACTGATCCTAAACTGTGTCATTGTCATTTTAATATAGTTGTACAACGAAATTATCAGCGGGGTGTTTGTGTCTCACACAGGGACAACTCGGTCTGTGTCCCTCCAATCGGACTGGAAAGTTCCGTCCTGTCGTGAGACTTCTGGAGACGTCCCTCCCTCCCTGAGAGTGCTGCGTGTACCTGCAGGCAGTAACTTCAGCCTCTCAGGGGACACCTGTTTTCCGGAGCTCATGTAACAAGCATTACGTTGGATAATCAAGACGTTGTTGTCGTAGACTTCCAACACCAGCTGTAGTTTTTTTTATGATCACAATGTAAACCTTTCCCTCTCGTTCTCATGTTTCTCTTACTTTGGTAGGCGTTTGGTTAGTCATGTCCATGAATGTTGAAACTAAAGTCAAAACGTCAGAGATCAATGCGTATTTTTGCGAGTAGCGAAACCATGCATCCTGGCATTTATTGCGCCTTGGAGAAATCTAGTAATCTTAATAGTTCACACTCTGATGCGCTTGATTCAGATAGAAACTTCTTTAAACACTTTCACTGAAGAGGCCTGCATGCGACTGTTTGCGCGCCAGAACGGCGTAATGCAATAAATCAATGCGCCGGTGGGTCTTGACACGTCTGGCAGCCCAGTGAAAGACTGCCATAAACACATCTGATATAATCTGCTGCTGATCGGCATGTAAACTTGATACCTTATTAAATGTTTGCTAGCGCTGAGGCTCATGCCTGCAGTTAATTGAAAAAGCTGCGTGTGTGTGTTTGCATGCATGCATGTGGGTGCATGTCTGCTCCTTTTAACCCTTTGATGTCCTGGAGCCAACATGCCAAATGGTTAGCACAGATGTTGATGAAACATTAGACAGATGTTAGATGTTAGTCTTGGGTGTAAATGGCAGTTAACCCGTTAACAATCGGAGTGTGCTTTTCTGTCGTTTGATTGGTTAACACTCCTATTAAGAGGGGCGGAGTCATCGCAAAGACATTTGTCATGTTCAATTTTAATTGGTATTTAACTTCTATATGTATTATGATATCACTGATTTCACTAATTTCTAACATATGGCTGTTTGCTGATTAATATATTACTTCCTGTGTCAATTTTAATGCTTATTCACAGCGTTTACATTTACATTTATGTGTTTGGCTGACACTTGCGTCCAAAGCGTCTTGCAGTATATTCAGGTTATATTTTATCATTATGTAAGTTCCCTGGGCATCGAACTCACAACCTTTGTGCTGCTATCGCAGTTCTCTACCCATTGAGCTCTCGAAACAAGTGTCGTCAAAGTATAAGCATTATGATATAAAAAAATGAGTAAATATTTTGTGAAATATATGCAAATCGCTCCGCTAGTTATTTGATGTCAGAAAATTGCATTTTATTTAATACAATTATATAGAGGCTCTTGTATTAGCCATCAATCACCTTTCAGTTTTATTAGATTTACTGGCTTCAGAGGCTAAAGCAAGCATTTGGGGCTAAGACTCTGTAGCTCAGAGACCCTGTACATCCACTCAGACACGTGGCCTTCTGCCCCCTGCCATACACAAGCCATAAGATCTGCCTCAGGACACAGTGGCCTACCTGCAGAGAGGAAGAGAGAGAGAGAGAGAGAGCGAGAGCGAGAGAGAGTGGAGAGTGGATGAAATGAGTGGATGAAATGATGAAGGGATGATTAAAGGATGACCTCACTAATTCTAAACACAAGCAGCTTTTCCACACAGCCTGTTGTCGACAAACTTGTTTCATTCACACTTGATATATTTCAGTCACAAGGAGATGTGTAGCATGTTGCTAGCTAGCAGTTTTGAAATATCATTTTAAAATCACAGTTTTTGTGATTCTATCACCAATTTTATTTTATTTTGGTTTGATCGCAGATTTAAAAGCAAACTCTCAAGCATTGTGCGTGAAAAAGCTCGCCACAGTCGAATCTGTTATGCTTTGTGTCAGATGCAGCTACACGCTACGAATCCACTGAACTGAACTGAGTGAGAAATGAGATGTTGTGCCTTAGCTGGAAGCCATTTTACTAGAACATGTGAGAGAGAGAGAGAGAGAGAGAGAGAGAGAGAGAGAGAGATTCCGTCTATAAATGGACCTGTGCCTGAATCACAGGCGGGGTGGAGGGATTTTTCCAAAACATGTGATAGCGATGGAGAACTGAGGAGGAAAAGGAGAGGGAGGAGAGAACAGAAGGAGGGGTGGGGGAGCGAGTCACCTGCACAAGTAAACAGCTTTGCTCAGTTGATTTGAATTATTCAGAGTTGTCAACAGCAGAGAAGCAGAAAACAGCCCAACAAATAACAAATAACGCCGCCGGGTTCACCGGGCCGGAATTGACGGAGCGTTCGGCGTGGAGCTGAAACATGCCGAACTGGAAATTTCAGGAATGCAGATGTGTTGACGGGAACATGTGTTTGCCTGTAAACAGAGTCAGGATACATCGAGTCTATGATCGTTTTATGCTTATTTAAATTTAAAGGGAAATTATTATGATTGAATGAATAATAATGAATATTTGACGATTTTTAACAGGACCCCACAAAAGCGAATGGAATACTATGTTTGTGTGTTCCACAAAGGTGCACGATTCACAATTTGATGCAGTTGTGTTTGGGGAAATAGTAATGACTTTTGGATGATGCATATTTCAGTATGAATATAAATATATTACATGTGAATATGAATATACATGCATGCATATTTCAGTATAAATATGAATGCATACTGTATGGAAAATACTGTACATTTGAATCGTCCAAAAGAATTTTGTTTAAATTTTGTTTTATTTGTTTATTATAATTTTCATTACAATTGCAGGTTCGGTGCACTCGCAACACTCTTGGTAAGCTCATATATTTCCCATAATGCACCTGCGTACCTGAAATCACCAGTAAAGCATGACTTTTACCTGCGTCACCATTACACGTGAGACCAGTGGGTCTATCTCTCTCTCTCTCTTTCTGTTGTCTTGCCATTTCTGTTTTTTTATTCCTTTCTTTTAGAAGAGTGCACAGGTGGATCTGTCCATTCCTGGACTATTCAAATAGGCCATTTTTACAAAAATAGTCCAGATCAAGCCAACAAAATGGCCCAGATCTAAACTGTGTAGCACTTACAGCACTGTTTTCCCACCTGGTTTATTAAGGACCACCATCGTTTGCTTTAATTTTATAAATGATACCTGTCTGTTTTAACAGTTGCTTAACCTTGAGCTGCCTTTCTACCTTCAAACTGCTGGCCCGGCCGCTCCTGTTTCCATGGCAATAGCACCAGTGCACTAGTTCAGAATGAAGTAGTTCCACTCTCCTGCTTTTAGCTCAGTCACAGATACACTGATCGATCCCTTTTATCAGCATTTCTAGAGGACAGCAAGAAATCAGCTGCCAAGGAATCACTGTAGCACACAAATCCCAGCATGCCTCTCTACACATTCCATGTTTGTCGCTGTGGGGGCTGGCGGGCAGGGACGGACATAAACGCTGTCTACAGGTGTAGCCTGGTAGATAGTGGTGACAGACTTTAGATTGGAGTCCGTTTCCTGTCTGCACCAGATAACACACCTGTCTTGCTTCAGCAACATGTTTCCATGGCTATTTAGTATAGTGTTCATTCCAGAAGGTTCGGTTGTGCTCCTCTGCTTTAAATTTGTGTTATCCTCCATCTGTGGAGTGCCCTGTTGATGACATCACAGCACGTGTCACACGTTTGCACCTGTTGGAATAACGGGAGGCAGGTGCTGCGTCATACCTTAGGCGTACTTCCTCTTGGAAAGATGAAACACTCAGTATTGCTCCACGCACGCGCTCACTTGGCATCCACTGTTTGCCACAGGCAACATCATGGGTTAGTCTCTAATGACTGCAGCATCTGGGAGAGGAGTATGATGGGATAAACTGTCTGATAAAGGAGAGCATCTAGTTCTCTTTTTTCATCTGTCTCTTTAATTCTCATTCCTTCTGTGTTTGCACAGGAGATGTCCAGTCTAAGGGGTCCAGGTCACATTTTACCCCAAAATCACAAAGACAGAATCAATTGTACTCGAGAACAAAACTCGAAAACAAACCATTTTAGAACCCTTAGAACTATTCTGAGGAGAATTTGCATTATGACAAAAAGAATTTCTTATAACCACAATGCAAAAATAAACGAAATAAGCATTTGTTAATAAATAAAAATCATTCTTGTTACAGGTCATTTAAAAAAGGGTATTATTTATATTGTGAAACATTTTGTAGGTGTATTCGGTGTACTGCAAATTTCAACAACTAAAAAATACTGTCTTGCAGTGAGATTGTATGTGAGTCATTATAGAAAGTGTGAATTACAAAAAACACAAATGTAATATTAAATTATGCGAATTACAAAACAACTCAGAAGAAACGTGTTATATTAATTTAAAGAAAATGAATGTGAAAAATATAATATTTATATGAAAAATGTCATCTTTATATAACCTTTATTCTTTTCATTTTGGGGTAAAATGTGACAACAGTAGTCAGTTATAACTAAATCCAGTTTCAACTGTACTTACACCAAAACAGGGCATCATTCTTACACCAAAATCAGTGAGACGTAATGCCATGACTGAAACACCCACCCCCCTCTCCCCCACTTTTCAAGTACCTGATTGATTGATCTGCCTCAAGCAGTCAAAATGGCCGAGTTGCTCATCTCTGTGCAGTCTTTCCATTCCTGCTCAATTCCTAGTCAGGGAAATTCTTCGGGCCTCAATAAAACAGTTGGAGAGTTTTTCGCATCTCAGCCACTCCCTCCCTTCCATATCTTTTCATCGCTCCATCCACACAGCCCACCTCCTCTTGTTTCTTCGTCCTGTCACTTCCTCAGCAGTCCGGCCGACAGATCTTAAGCGAGAAACATCGGCAGCAATTACAACAATTACTGCCAATTTCGCCACCTGCGGCCGCGCTGAAAGAGAGAGAGCGCAGCCGGGCCAGTGTTTCATGTGCTGGAACGCCACAATGCACAATGTTTAATTACACATAGCAGCCAGCGTTTGTTAAATCTGTCTTTGAATATACACTGCTTGGTAATTCCTGCCAACTCTATCTTTCCGTCCTCGATTTTCTCCCGTTCGCAAATGCATGACGCGAGGTGGGCGTTGCATTTGTCTGCTTTAGTTAGGAAATGTTGAATCAATTTTTTCCTTCAGGAAGAGAGAAGCCCCTCTCCGGTTATATACCACTAGTATACGTGCATGCACAAATATTTTCTCCATGCGTGCTTGAATGCACCGATAATACAGCCTCTCTGTGATTCCACAGATGCCACTCCATTGCATCTCAACAAGCCAAGTGTGTGTGTGTGTGTGTGTGGGTTTACTTAACTATTTGCACCCAGTAATTAGCAAACCTGACAAATCTGAGCCAAACCTCTCTTTGAGGATGTCCTCATTTGTAAAAACGCTATAATAAAAGTATAGTAAATAAAGTTTTTTACCAGTGAAAATGCAGAAAGTTTTCTGTTAGGTTTGAGTGAGGGTGAGTTTGAATGTTCCCATTTAGATAGATAAGCAAGTGTGTGTGTGTGTGTGTGTGTGTGTGTGTGTGTTTGTGTGTGTGTATGTGTGAGCCCCAGCCCTGCTACAACCCCTGAATGGGGCTCCAGATGACCCCAAAGCGCAGCCGTTTCAATGACATGACAAGCTCATCAAATGCTCGTGCTATTCTGTCCTTGTGTAAATGGTTTGTCTAAGCATGTTTGCATGGCATTCAGTTTCAATGGCTTTTAATGGTTCTGAAGAGAGTCCTGATGCAGGGGCTTGTTTAAGAAAATGCTCCAGGGTGGAGTGCCACTGCCTCGCTCTTCTGCTCCCCATTCGCGAGACCAGAGCGAACTTCACGTCCCGTCTCGTTTTGATGACTCTCGTATGAATAAGTGATGAGATTTCATACATCACTGACCCCGGGTCTGTTTACAAGTTCATCAATCATGGCCCCTCCCATAAGAGGAGCAGATGTTTGGGGGTTCAAGGGTTTTTGGGTACCGTGTTTCTGATGACCACCATCAGCATCTGACCCCACAGACCTGAGAGGGAAGGTGGAGGCGGGGGCTCAAATTAAAACTTATCATCAATGCGAGTAAAAGTGGTTTTGGTGAGTAAACAAAACTAAGTTACTCGCCAGCTGGCCGATAACTTCGTTAAATAATATAATTTGATTCATTTACAACCTTGTTTGGCCTTCGTGGCCTAAATCCAATTGTAAGAATGATTGTCTGACCTTCAGTGATGGACAATGACATAAATGATTCAACTAAAAGATAAACAGAGACAAACTCTCTCCTGCGGACACGTGTATTGTGCTGAGACTGACACAATGACCTCTGTTGTTTGATAGAACTAATCTAATTGTCTGGTTTTCCCTTACAGGGACTAAAATTGGGCTCAGTTTGGACCCTGTGTTGAGAAAATGTTAAAAAGGTGCAATGGAATGAATATGTTGCAAGAGGATAAAAAGTTGGTGTCAAAGGAAAACAGAATCACAGAGAGTGATTGTTGAAGAGGTATTAAACTGGTCACCAGGGATCATTAATCTGCTGAAAGTGCAAACTCGGCGCTGTATTGCAAGTGTGGCAGCAGATCTTTGAACCCGTACAACACGTTTGTGAGAGGGAGAGAGAGAGAGATCGAGAGACATTAAACTGAGACTGAGGCAATATCTGAATCAGACGACTGCATTACTGTTACAGTATATATCAATGTTTTTCGTTCTCCTCGCAAAATTGCCTTGTTACTTTTGTTTATTGTATCTACAGTTTGTATTTATATATATTGAATCCATATTCGTTTCTACTATTTCATTCTCCTATAGCGTCAACCTCTGTTGAATCTCATTGGTCTAAAAACTGAATATTAAACATCTAATGTGTTCTGATTGGTTGTTATTGGTTACAGCTGATATTTGCCACAGTTTTACAATACCGTTTATTGAATTGTGTTTTGTTTTAAGAGGTAGCTATCAATAACCAGTCCTAGTTTTATAATACCACATAAGTACCATATAATGTAACCCTCCAACATACTGACAGTCAATCTCCTGAATTCTCTGTTATTTGATGTTGTTGCGCGTTATGCTTGTAAACCGAGTGTAAACTGGGGCGAAATCAATATTTATTTTCTCATCAGAGATTGTTCATGTAGTTGTAGACTGCAGCATAACAGGATGTTTCCCGTCGTTAGATTCCAGCCAGTCTCTATGGTGCCCGAGAAATCCGCAGGTAGTACAGTGAGCCCATAACGCAAATCTCAGCCGTATTCAAGCAGAATATTACAAACACAAGAAACAGAGAGAGCATTCCAGCACAGAAAACAAGGAAAGCGGAGACAGTGACTTCCGCATTTGTTCCGTTTGCGTCCCCCTTTAAAATGGACGTAGTACTTTTGAAGCAGTTCTGTATGCGGCTCTTAATGTATTGTTCACAAAGCAGCAGTGAGAGGGACGTATTGATTTGATCCATCAATGCAGTGAAAGCTATAAAGGCTTAGAGAGTTGAACACTGAGCGTTCTTGAGGAGAGAGAGAAAAAGCGAGACGGAACAAGTGCTCGGAAGAGAGCGTGTAATGTGGAGTTAACTCAGCGCTCACCTCGCGTCAGTCTGAACGCTCCTTTTGTATCTCAGTGATTAATGCGCGGCTAAGCAGGGGGTCTGTTTCATCGTTACTCCGCACTCATCCTTTATTGCTTTTCCTGCATCGCCCCGTCCTTTGTCCCTCATTTGTTTCCTCTCATAGTTCATTATTCAGACAATGAATGAATGACGCGTCTTCCCAGCTAACAAAGAACGTTCTCAGAATGTTGTCTAACATTCTCTGAAAGTTCTCTCTAAATTAAAAGAAAATGTTTGAATGACTTTCTCATAACCAAGCAACAACGTCTACAAAAATGGGCGTTTCGGAGGTTCCTACAACTTTCAAAATAACACTTTTTGCTTTAGTTATTTAACGGAAACGTTACGGAAACATTTTTACAGCCTAAAATTGTTAGCTGGATTGTGATTGTGTGGTCCGAACACAGGTTTGGTTCTGCCCTCCATTGCTCTTGCAAGCGTCCCAGACCACCCACCACTGGTTGCAGGACTTGTATAAATTTAGTTGTGCTTAAGTAAACCATGTTCACATTAGAAGCGAAACCACTTTCACACCAACCAAACAGACTCAACATTAATTAGACGTTAAATGGATTCAGTTTCATCCCAAAACCTTAAGTGTGAAGCGTCTTTAGCTTACATGTGTTAATATAATGTACCCGCAGTCAGCAGCTTTAGCATTCCCATTTGTTTTCCTCCAAAGCTCTGCCATGGTCTGTCCATTTCCAGAAATTTATTTGCCCGCAGTTCTCAAACACTAAATTCATCAGTTCATCAAAGATTCATTGCCTTAAAGCACCATCCTCAAGAAATGACCAGCATATGTTTTAAAACAGGCCTTCGGAAGCTTTAAACACTTGCTTCGATACTATAAAAAGGCCGGGCTGGTGTGGACGGGGTGGGAATATTGCTTTTAAAGTCAGGATTTATTGGTGTATGGCTGCAGGTGAGGCCTGCCTAAAAGTAACTGAAGAGGATTGGGTCAGGACTGGGAATGCTGGTAGATGAGTAAAATCTTTAATCCTAATCCAGTAAGACCTTTTTCCACTTAGTCCCGGGTCACTTGTTTGTTCTCCGTTGGGCATGGGAATGACTCCTGGGCTCATGTATGTTTTAGGATGGCTGATATCCAAAGATAGGATAGGTATCGATCTGCTTGATTAACTCCTTTCCTCAGGGAGGGGGTAAAGCTCTTAAAATCCTCCCTTAGGCAAAACAGCAAGATCGGGAGAGGCTTGGCGGAAATGTATTGAACACAGCAAATGGGGTTTTGTGGTTCCTCCACTCCGCAATAAGTGCTGCCTATTTTCTGCAAGGACGCCCATTCCACCTCCCAGTCATCGCCTTCCGTGCCAGGCTGGTGGATTTGTGGGGAAAAATCAGGGATATGGGGCAGGGGGGTAAATCTGAGCCTACAGAGGTTAAATATGTTATGATTGATGAGCTAGCTTTAATAGCTCACGTCTGGCCTCCTCTATCGATCAAGGAATGGATTATGCATGCATTTCCCCTTTGTGTTGGCACAACAGATGACTTAGATTACAGTGACGAATCGAGAAATGTGAACTTTGAGCTGATTGCTTTCCTGTTGTGTCTCAGATGCATTATGAATGATGAAGCGCGCTAGTCCTTCGAGCGCTCCGAAGCAGCTTCCGGAAAGCCATAAAATCCCATTGTAATATTTGGGAAATCCTATTTCGAAGGTTTTTGTGTGACAAAGAAAGAAAAATAGGTAAAGATGACAGCGTCTCATAGAAGCAAAACCAGATTAGAGCTTAACAAGATAGATAGACGTGTATTTGTCTTTGCTTTCCCTCTTTCATATTTCCCTCCACATGTCTGTAGAACAGGGCCTACTTCTCGTATCGCTATTGAGTTGTTTTCGTTGGCGCATCGTCAACAATTTTAGGACGCCAAGCTACAATTGCAGTTTTATGTTTTAAACAGAGATGGCGACAGAGAGGCAAAAGTTACAGACTGCAGCTTTAAACTGTGATTGTCAGGCCGGTAAAAGTCATGGACATTTCAATATGCAATTTTTTAGTTATGGTCAGTTCTGTAATATTTCACTGGCTAAAAATGCTCCTTGTGAGTGCAATCTACATTGAAATGACCTTAAAATTCACTAGTTAATTAATTAGTTAATTAGTTAGTTAACTAGTTAATTAGTTAGTTAGTTAGTTAGTTAGAATGTGTGTGATTCCAGATAAAAGTATTTAATATATGAAGCTGTGGGTCTGGTTTATGGTTCACTTCAGGTCCTAATGAAATGCATTAGACCCCAGTACAGTTCTATGAAGACCGTACAAGTTCGTATAGATGTGGGCCATGTTTTATTCAAACTCCTGTAGTGTATGATTGAGTCTCTGATTTGTGTTTCTGCTCTGTGGGCCACAGCTCTCTCAGACCTCTGTAGCTGATCACAGAGTCTGGCGAGCGTCTAGTGACGCTTTTCAAATGCTGAGCAAAAAACACGCTTGTTTACCTAACACGCTAGCAAATCTCACACTGAGTGAGGCTCTTTGAAGCTGAGGCTGGTCTAGATGTATTCAACTCCTGTGATGCAAGATCAACCCACAGGTCAAAGGTTAAAGGTCAGACTCAATGGAAAGACGAATGGTTGTGTTAAAGTCTCGGGATGCGTCGCGCACACATCATGCAAGCGTGTGATAAGGTTATACATGCATGAGGTGTGCATGAACGCTGATTACAGAGATTGAGTCATCAATCATCTGGCATGCGCGACACCTTAGAATTCGTCACGTCTGAACAAACGATTCGATTAATAAATGTATTTTGGCAATGCGTTGTATTACAGCCGCCCCTGTCACTGGAATGCAAATAAAACATGAAATATAGATTTTGAGATTAATTAAAACAACAAATATATTGCCCCAGACTTTGAAATGCAGTGATTAAGGGACTGAAGAGGTAAAAATGAGGAAAGTAGAGCGTGGATTAGGGTTAGGTTATTCCGTTTATAACTAGCTGTGTATACAAACAACAGTAGTCTATTAAATTTTACCATTTAGATAAATAAGTACGCGTGTGTGTGCCAGTTGAAGCTGAATAATGGGCTCAGGTTAAAACAGATGTACAGACTTTCCTTTCTCTCTCTCTCTCTCTCTCTCTCTCCTCTAGATACTCTGTTTAATTGTAATGACCCCATGGGGTTGTAGCAGTGACCGCAGCAATTAAAACTGCCATCCAGCACAGTGGCGGGAGAGAGGTCAGGATAAGAGGGTATACAGGGCAACATGAGTGTGTGAGTGACTGTGTGTGCGCGTCTGTGTGTGTCGTCCATATTCATGCTCAGTCAATAAGAGCTGATGGCTCGAGATAGTGACCTTGCTACTTAATATTTAAAAGGGTCAAGTGCCGTACCGCCCCCCCGGTACCCCTTATTCATATTATCTCAATCTACTTTGCATATCATCCATTTATGGTCATACACTGATGAAAAACACATGCTGGTTTCGTTTGTGGGTTTAAAATGTGCCCTTCAGTGTTTTTAATAAGCAGTAATCTCATTTTTCACCTTGTTAATACATTTTTGGCTTCAGGGCGCTAATCTTCGGCAAAAAAGACGCTATCAGCAACATTTCAACCTCCATAGATCTTAATCGTGGTGGATGCATGTTTAATTTGACAGAACTGAACACACACTGAAAACACACACAGACCTTAACAGATGTTAATACAGATACGATATTAGTATTGACCGCCGATGTTTACTGTAATTACCTATAGGTTGTTAATAAACGTCTGGTAGCTTCTTTATACCTCAGACACATGACCGGAAATGTGTCAGACAGTACGTGTCTTCATCTCTCGCTTTTTCTTCAGTTCTTCAAATCGTGGCAGAAGATACAGACGTACCTGCTGCCTGTTTATACTAATATTAAAATTAATTTCCCAGGTGAAAGCCTGAGAATACGAGTCAAGATATTACAGTCCAAAATAAAGGACTTCCTCATACACAGCAGATGGGATTGTGTGGTTGGAGCTTTTCTCTCAATCTCTCTCTCTGTCTCTCATGTTTTTGCTGACAGTTGGAGATGATGGGACCTCTCGCGTCATACACGACTGTCTTTGTTGTCAGACTACACAAGACTAAGAGCGTGCGGGTTTCTGAAGCTAGGCAGCGTTATCATATGTTCTTTTAGCGTTTGACCATTCTGCTGGTCAAATTATAAAGCAGGTACTTTTGTGGAGAAGGCAATCCCAGAATCCTTTGCAAAAATAATAAAAATAGACTTTGTCCCCAATATGTTTGAACTTAAAAATTTACTTTTTACCTAACACATGTTTTCTATACATTTTATATGTATTAATTTGCACTTAAATGCGTTATTTCTATCATTATATTAGCAGTTAACATTTAATCTGTTGCGAATCAAATCAATTTTGAGATGAGTCTCAAGTTCATGTCATGTGATCAGCTCATGTACCGTAAAGCGTTTCAAATAATCAGGGACATTCTGGTTAGGCTGCTGCTTTATACAGCGGTAGCAGCTTTGTAGGCAACACGACAGCAAGGTAATGGAGTAGGTTTTGGAGACAGCTGCAGCGTGTGCTCGCGTACCTGGTGCGGGTGTCTGCGCCCGAGCCGCAGCTGAGATAATTAGAGCCGTGTGATTAATGAACTGCAGGATAATGTATGGCTATAGCACAGGATGTAGAGCTCATCCAGACGCAGTCTCAACGCGGCCGTTAAACATCACTCACTTCCTCTCGTGCTGCCGTATGACTGATTACAGCTACATGCATAAGGATCTCCAATTGATCATTCCTAAAGCACCTCAAGACGACACTTTCTGTCTTTAATTGAACAGGATGTTGCCGTCTTTACGCTCGCGGCTCTGTGGCTTTAATCCAGAGTCTGTGTGTAAGTTATGTATGTCGTTTCCAGTGTGTGTGTACTGGTATTCACTGCGTTGTGGGGATAGTAATACCAGTAATACCAGTGCATTTTGACCTGGTGGGTCCCCATAAGGAAACAAACTTACAAATGATATAGATATAGATTTTTGAAGCTAAAATAGTGGTTTTCTGTGAGGGCTAGGTTTAGAGGTAGGGTTAGGGCACAGAACATACTGTTTTTTTTACTTAAAATCAAGACTGTTCTCAGAACAGCAGCTTTTCAAAAGGCATCCAAAGCTGTTTTAGATGTGCCTTAAGCATTAGTTTTATAACAGATGTAGAATCAGTCTATTCAGGGATGGAGCGTTTAGTATAATACATCACTCTGTGTGCCTATGACCAACAATTGGCTCCCTTATGCATGTGCCAGAAGCTTTTATCCAGAGTGTATTTTAGTGCATTCCAGCTGTATATTTTATTGGTACATATTTTTTTCTGGGAAGTGAACCCGTGACCTTTCCATGGCTGGAACGGTGCTTTACCACTTAAGCATGAATTTAATGCAATTTTCTACCAAGAAAATCTTGAGACGAGACCCCACATGAGAATCTTTGTACATACCAGTACAAACTATAAACACTAAACTCAGTTTGATGACAGCATCTGCCAAATGACTCAATCAATCTGACTGAAGCG
Source organism: Botia almorhae (assembly GCA_036877575.1). NCBI lineage: Eukaryota > Metazoa > Chordata > Actinopteri > Cypriniformes > Botiidae > Botia > Botia almorhae. The sequence goes on along the minus strand of JAZGTJ010000124.1, from coordinate 200,724 downwards.
ACCAGCTATGTGTCTTTAACTGGAAGTGTCATACTAGCTCATTCCCTGGAATTCTCGCCTCCGGCTCTTACTGTGACATACTGTGGGCAAGATGTTTGTTTTCACACAAGCAGCGCGATCCCCTCAGCGCCCACAGCCATACAACACAAGACTGCCGTCTCTTCTGGAAACTCTTACGGAATGACTTTATGGCCTCAGATATTCCTGATGGAAATTCTGCCGGCCGCATGGACACGCAGGCTCTGATCAATAATGAATGGCTCTAGTGCGGAGCTAACAGATTGTGTGGAAGGTGAGGGAGGGGCTCAGACAGTCCTCTGCTCCGACACAGTGGGGAGCTGTCACTGACCTGTCTCTCAGACCCACAGAGAGAGAATTAATAAGATTAATGCTCCAATTAAATGTAAAAGTGACAGCGTTGAGTCGTGACCAAAGAAAGAAGAAACAAGGAAAACAAAAATGAAAAACTGCTTTTATAGATGGAAAACGGTGTTGATGAGTCAGAAAGAAAGAGTGACGGTAGAGAGATAGAGAGAGAGAGAGAGAGAGTAAACATGTGGAAGGAAGTCTCTGGTCCATTAGATCAGTCCTGTCAGTTTGTCTTCCCATCAGCCCCTATCTGAAGAACCCTTGACATGTCCGCCACAGCCTCATCTGTGCACTCGCTACTGTTGTTATTGTCAATTACAGCCAATTGACAGGTAATTACCGCCGTTTTAAGCACCATCGTTCAGTACGAAGTAATGTCGTCAATTCTGCAGGTAATTAGTTAGATCGACGCTAACGTTTAATTGGCAGTGAACCACAGCATTGCTATATGGCTCCTTTTGACTCAGCAACGGAAGAAACTCAAACTTCCTCAAACTCTCGCTTATTTTTTATGCTACATTGATTTTTTTGATCATTTTTCTTCTTTTTATTTTTTGATCTGCCTTAAATGTTTTTATTACATCGGCACAATTTGTATAATAGATATTGTTTAGTTGTGAAATGTCATACAAAACAAATATAAAATATAAATAGGCTTTCATATTTTCTCATCAGTGATATTGTAGCTTCACATACAACCAGATATCCAGTGAGTTTAAAAACTTTGTCAAATTCCTTAGACATAAAATCCTAGTTTTTCTCCTGTACGTTGTAAGCCCCTTTTCAGAGGTTCAGGTTGGCTTCCATTGGCTGCTTGGATCTCCTCTGAATATCATTCCTCCATCTATTACAGTGTGGTAGTCACGCACACAGATTACAATAATGTTCAATAAAGCCTGTGCTTTCAGAAGTTGTTTTGAATTGAATTTGACGTAAAATGATGTTCAAATGATGTACAAGTCACCGCCACTCCATTAACATAACATTAAACTTCCGGCCTTTTAGGATCTGGGATGTTTACAGGACATTTAGTTTACGAATTCAAACCCTCTTTCATCTTAAGCTTTAGATGTAAACCATACAGCCTCATTATCACAGCATATCCCAAGTATGTTACATAAACATAGTCAATCATCAAAGGCAAGCTCCATTTCCGTGCATCCTTCATACAGAATTCCGCTCCTTCCCAAAGTGCATCCATTAAAAATGTGAACTCCGGGTCGCCGATGTGCCATAGCACATTAAACGGTGTTATGGCAGTGCTTGTTACCCTTTTTACATCCAAACCCTCGTGGGCTATTTCAGAAAGTGCCTCTGAATGCTTCCGGATGCACAGCATGGGACTCAGGGCGGCTGGCGTGGATCTTCAGCGAGCTGGCATCGAGATCACAGCTTTTAGGCATCGGAGAACCGCTCCGCAACCACAGCCAGCTGCCACATTCAGCAAATGTAGGATTGACTCAATTCAACATGCATTGAAACCAGGATAGCTCAGGATAGTTGAGATCTCCCGGGGAGTTCATGCCAGGAGTTTCAATTTGATCCATTACTGTGGAGGTGTGGAGGTACAAGGTTCGAGAGAAGAAACTCAGCAGTTTTCAGACAATTCTCATTTGTCAGGATTTCCATGGATTTATGCTGTTCCAGCAGCCCGACAAAGAATTCATTATTTTCTGCAGGATCAAAGAGATTGTAAACATTAAAGTTGAACATTTTTATCTTTGTCCAAACACACGTAACGCTGGAATCTTTCTGTTTCATTTTAAGTGGCTTTCCTGCAGAGCTAGTTTTGGACCATGTCCGCATCCTTCTAAAATACGAACATCCTTCCGTTTTTCCGGACAATAACGAATCTCCAATCCTTAGAGATTACCTGCCTGGCTTGTTGCATGGGGGACCTTTAAACAACAAGCCAACAAATGCCGCAGGCTGCAATCTCCCGCCACGTAGAGCCTTATTATCCCGGACGCTGATTAATAATGCTCAGCTACATGCAGAAATCACACACGATTGGACGAGAGGACAGAAAGGCTATGGAAGTGTGCAGAGTTCTGATAAAAAGCAACCTTGCCGTGAGCTAATTATCCACGGAATTCTTTTTTCCTTCCCGACAGCCAGATTCCTTTAGAAGCAGTTCCCATGAAGATTTTCCTTATAAACACATTGTCTATACGAGAACAAAATAAGGATTCTCAAGGGTCTGCAAGGAATCAATCTGCCTAACCTTATGCTGTACGCTGTTTAAACACCAGTACGGAGAGGAACTAACACTGGTGCCATGGTCACATGTTACAGCCAATGGATGGAACGATCAGATCCGATCCGAAAATGTGTTCAGCCCCATTCACACCCGTATTTAGTGTTGTCAACCAGAATTGATCCTAATACAAGGTCTAAATGTGCTCTATGTGCTCCACAATAAAGCCTGCAGCTGATACCTGCTCTCTCTCTCTCTCTCTCTCTCTCTCTCTCTGGCCCCTGGCACTGTTGAGTGTCAGCAGCATCTGCTGTCTGCCCCGAGCTGCCCACCCTGCCAGCCAGTCGGCTTCACTCACACAGAGCCGAGAACGACCAAACGTGCGCCCAAAACGGCAATGACCGCTCCTCACTGAGTCATGCACACTCTTTCACCTGCTCACTGTTTCTGTTGCTTTTAGGATCCATCACTCCCTCTTTTCCTCTGTTGGTCATCTTTTCACCTCATCCCTTTCTCTCACATTCATCTCCTCGCATGTGGCCGCTGACCCTTCCATCCAAATCCAGACAAGATGACCGCTGAGAGATTAATGAAGCACCCTGGCCCTCGTCTGAGTTTCTTCCGCTGTCTCCTCGACTGACCGCATGTGTTCAGACCCCACACCTCAACACCATGTTGTGACTGACTCTGCAGTCTCACGCCTGAACAATTAGTCAACGCATCATATCCTGCCCTTAGCAGGACAACCCTTAGCATGACTCAAAACACAGGTTTTAATCATGTGTAGTCACAAAGTTTCAGGTCTGAAAGCGAAGAGAAGCAGTTTGTATCTTTTGTCTGAGGTAATAATAAAGACAAACATAATTGATAAAACTCCAGCTTTTATTGTGCCCCCCCCCGTGCATTAAAAAAAGGTGTGTTTAATAAAAAAACGTGTTAACTCATAGAATAGTATCGAAATAATGTTTTCTATCCTGATGACATAATCAAGGCTGTGTAGGTGGGGATGCATAATATTAACCAATAATATCAGAGTCTACTTTTTCATCCAATGAAATCCTAAAGGATAAAATCAAGTCTTGCTCTGCAATATTTCCAATGATTTATGTTTCATGTTGTCTTTAAAGTTACAGTGTGTGATTTCTGTGCAAGTAACAGCAATTAAATATAAGGCGGCAGATTCTCCGACATCTTAGTCATTTAAAGTCACCTGAAATGTGTTTGTGATATGTTATTGTGTGTGTGTGTGTGTGCTGCTCTGTGTAGCTCTGTCTCATCACTATCTGAAGGGTTGACAGATATATATTTGTGGATGTTAGGCTCTTGTTTCCTCTTTGGCATGAACTCGACTGTTGTTCAGTGGTATATAATGTTTACAGTGTAAATGAATGTGTCTGTGTGTGTGAACATATCCTGGCATTGTTTGTTTCTGTGAAATTCAACCTCATACAAATAGACACAATAGTAAATATATCATTTACAGTGTGTTTTACAGCTCGCACCGAACCCAACAGTCACTAAAGGGGCTTAGCAGATGTATGCATTAGATATTACTCTTAAAGTACAAGTATACACTACGAAAATATATTATATTTGTTACCTGTGTACTCACATACAGCACATAAGCTCCATCTATAATCTATAATCTCAAGAGATCAGACTGTTTTGAATCTGTTTAGCATCACGATTGGCTGTCATCACCGCTCACTGTCGTCGTGGTTACGCCTAGAAAACAGCAGCATGACTTAATTACCGTCATTTTTATTCTTTTACATTTTTACTGTTTTTGCTGCTATTTTAAGGTGTTTGAATAAGGCTAAAATTCTTTCGTTAGCAGCACACGTTTAGTTTAAATTGTGTTAAAACTCGTTAAAAGATTCGTGATGTTGTTCAGCAGGTCTTTGAGATCATGCTGGCTGGCTTTTTTGGGTAAAGTCTTTAAACCTAAGGTTTTTTTTGTGATTTGAGCTATAGAAGCACCATTTATGATGCCGTTGTTGTCAGATTTCTTCCCTATTTTGAAATGTTTTTGGAACGTAATCTTGATCAGCTCCAGAGACATCTTATAAAGCGAATATCAACCCTCAGCGGATGTGTTGAGTTTTACAATAATGTGGCAATTGTTGAATTGTTCATTTACATTTTGCATATGCATGCATGCATTTGGCAGATCAACAAATAGGGGTAAAAATTTGTTTGTGTTTAACGCACCACGTTGGGGTTGCATGCGCAATACTCAACAAGCTCTAACAGCTACAGAAACACTAGTTTAAATCTATTTATAGGTTTCATTTGTAAGGATTTTAAATGGAATTGCTGTCAACCGACCTTGAATGCGACGATGCAGGATTACCTCATTTTTGTAATATTTTAGGTTTGAACTCTCCACCTGTTTTCTTTCACTCTTCTGCTTCCTGTTTTTGTGTTGCGAGGAGACGCGCAGCCTTCGCTTTCTGCTGCTCGGTGGAGTGAAACAGGCTTGAGAAAATTATCCTGACACAAATACCTCTGCTATCATGATATCTTACGAGTCAGGCAAGCTAGAAAAGACAAAATTGCATTTTTTTGTAAATTGCAGATGAAGGGATTGGGCGCATGAGGGAATATGGCTAATGTACGCTGTCCCGGCACTCGTAAGCGCTTTTTATGTGGCAAACAGTGAATAAATGAAAGCACCTGATCTGTCAGGATTTGTCAGGGGGCTGGAGGAGTTGTGACGTGTCAGTGGGGTTTGTCTGAGCACGTGCAGCGAGACGTATAAACGTATAAATCTTCTCGTATCTTCTCCTTTTTTCTCCGTCTCTCTGCTCCGTCACCTGCGACGCACAGGGTCCTGCACTTCCACCAAAAGCAAAACGCACACACTAAGACGACACGCGCTTTTCACACGCACTCACATACACGGAAGCTCTGTGCCTAAAACCTAGTGTGCTGTTTCGTTGCCTGCGTAGATAGTTGCCTTCTAAGACAATATCCCAATAATTTTGGAACGTATTTAGTGACCAGTTTGAATCACTGTGCGCTGTTTTGTTTTTAACTCACCATTGATTTTAGTTGGGCCTGACATTAGCATGTTGGTAAGCTAATAACAAAATACGTATTAAAATCAAAGAATAAAAGAATTTTTATTTACACTGAAGTATCTTTTGTTCATACTTTTCAGTATTAAATGAAATTAGTTTGTATCAGAGCCCGTTTCAGCATTGTTTGTGTCTCAAAATTGGTCTGTTGTTTTTCGAGCCCCTGAGAGCTCTTGCCCCCCTCTGAGTTCCCACAATCCACCACGCCGCACTCGCTGCTTCCTCTTGGAGCCTTTGCTACGTACCCAGCCTGATGTGTTATGAATGCAAATCTAGGCAAACTGGATGTGCGAAAGTGAAGCCACATTACCCAGCATGCCTCCCCACGCTGACTCGTTACCTGCAGGATTCATCGGTCCGCAGGAGCAGCCAGACAAGCATCTGTAGGATGTGCATTGAAAAGAAGAGAGTTGCAGATGTCTCCCAGTGTGACTGGCTGCTGCAGCAGGGGTACGAGTCAAGGGGGGTTCGTTTCCAAAAAAGCCCGTTTGTTTTTTGAAGGCTTTGATTTGGCCTGTTGAGTGGAGAGGCTCTTTAATGCCGAATAGGTTTCTGAATGGCAGGTTAAAAACAAATTTCGCGCTCGCGACGAAACCGTCTGGTTTGCGCCGTCCATATCTGCGCAAACGTTGCATCAGGCCAATCACAGTCCAGAACGCTCACGACTCGTGACTTACAGAGGGAAAGTGAAACTGTGAGATGTGTATTTGTTGGTATTGCCACCATCTGCTTCATTAAAATGCGCCGAGAACGTTTCCACCCCGCCGAAACGCTGACTCACTATCTCTGTGTCATCGCACCCCACGAGTGACGGGGCGAGACCTAACAGGTCACGCGAACACCCGTTAAGAGTGTCGACAATGCATCATAATGCCACTACAAGGGAACAATGACATCACAACATCAGGACAGTGAGAGTATTTTGTCTCGACTCTTGTGTGATGCAATGAACATGTCAGTCACGTACTCAGTAAACGCTACTGCTAACATGATGTAAGCAGCTGTAACATAATCAAACAGAGGTTCGCCATCAGACGACACATCCAAAACTAAGCAGGGGGAGATTTTATTGCTAAATAAGTCAAATATAACTTTTGTCTTTTAGACATCTTGCTTTAAGCCACACCCCTTACCTCCTCCCATGCATATTCTATATATTCTATTCTATATCTGATTAATCGGTCAGGCGATGATATAATAAAGCATAAATCATTTATTGACGTCTCTCTCTCGCACACTCTTCTTTCAAATAACTGTTGATTTTGAAACAATAGGTGACACCTGATTCCAGACCCCCTAGGATTTTTAGGTGCCCTTTTTCACATCTTTAAAACCCTATGAAGATCTGGTCTCCTGTGTTTTCAGGGCAGAATAGAGTTGAAAAAGAGTTAAATCAGCTGAGGAAAGACTGCATAAACTCACTGGCCTTATGTGTCACGACACTAACTTAAACTAGCAAAACATCTGCTGAACGCTGTTTCCATGGAAACGCGTTGCCCCCCGAAATTCATTTTTGTGTGCGTGTGTGTGGTCTGTAAAAGAAAGTGAAGTTACACAGACCTGATGCGTGTTTGTGCACGGCCGTCTCTTTTTCTACGGCTGTCCTTCAGGGTCTGTGATTTGATTAAACCTTCATTTTTGTGTACGAGGAGCTTTCATAGAAGTGCTGTATGGGTAATTACTGTAACCGTTGGACCACACCGGTTCCTGCAGCAACCGTTTCCTCAGACTCGCCTGTGGAGAACATTTTTTGACACCCTGAAAGATTTTGCTACTGTAGCTGTTTGAGATCTTTCAAGCTATTTCACACCAAGCCAGGAGGATCATTTCCCATAGATAATATCCCATAGTGCAGTGGATCTCACTTAAGAAGTCATTTAAAGAACTCCTTGGAGGTATGTTTAGTGGACAACAATGTTTGTTATAGTGGACCCGGCGCCCTGCTTGAGAGAAACCTTGTCATGATGCCAATTCAGAGCATGTTGTTTACAGAATATGCATTTTGTAAGACTCATTATGTCACTTCATGAAGATACCATCATGCATAACAGTTCCCTAAAAGGTTCCATAATATTCCCTATTTGGGTTCCTGTTTTTCCAAATGATGGTTTTGAAGGTGTAAGCAAATGCTCTATTATTTGCATGACCTTGATCCAAAATGAACTAACTGCCATTATACGGTGTGACACAAGCCAAGAAATTTTAATCGAGGGGTGAAATTTCACAATAGTTATACAACTATACAAATCCATTTCTGTAATTCTCAATTCTCAGTTTTGGAATGGCAAGGCCATTGTTGGCTTACAGCCTCAGCACTGTTTAGTGTAGCACATATTGTTTAGTCTTGCGGCAAACACATGCTTGAGTTACTGTTTTGGTTCATCAGCTCTTGAGTGAAACACAAACTTGTTTTCCAAAATGCTCCCTGAACTGCTGCAATTTGTTGCCGAGGCTGACGTCCACCTGACTCATTCATGAATATGCATGTGTATGCTGTCCAGGAAGCTTTATCTCAACCGTATTGTTTGTTTAACTTTGAGTGAAGGCTAGTTACCACCTACGCTAGTGGCCCCACAATGGCAGCCTGGAGCTGAATGGGCTGCTCATGAATATGCATTAACACCTGCCCACACTGGAACTCACGTTCAGGAGACACAATTTTGGAACGGATTGATGGGGAAGGAGAGAACGGAACAAGGAAAGCGAGTTGTTTTCTTTGGGCTTCCGCTGGGAAGCATTACAAGTCTTTTAATTGCGCAAATAATAGAGAAGAGAAAGAGAGGGAGAGAGGGATACTCGCCCCGTTATCCTTTTATAACTGACTGAAATATTTTTTAACAGGTGACCACTCACTTATCACGGCTATTTGCGTGACTGCTAATAAATTCGTCCATGGCACTTATAAAACTCCTTAATACACACACACACACACACACGCACATACAGAAATGAATGCTTTCTGAGATTAAAACAGACATTAGATAATAACGTACAATGTGAACTACACTAACAGATGAATTCTCTAAACAGCCACTTTAGCATTTAGCATTGGCAAAATATGGAAGTCTAGCCAATTAAAAACCGAATGATAGAATAAACGATCGATTCAATTAAATAAGTTAAATAAATAAATGTTTTATGAATGGACATTTATTTAATTAATGGTATATAATGTAATTGTGTTTTAAAGATTTTAGAAAAAAGCAACAATAAACAGGATATCAAAAACATTTGTAATGCACCTTTTCAGAAATGCATAATTCACAAAATGGCAGATTGCATCTAACATCGATTTTTTTGGACATGTTTGCGTCTGTATCTGATTTGCATAATTTCTAGCGAATCTGGTGTTTAAACAAAACAGACAACAAATCACCTGACTCCCAATGTAGTCACACACACAAGCCTGAGTGGAGTGTCACGTGATTTACTACAACTGTTTGTTTACAGAGCCATTAAATCCAGGAAATAATAAGCTCTCTTATGGTTAAGCACACACTTCATCACCTGTGGAAACAGCTCTTTGGCTCAAGCTGGAGGCAGGTGATGAAACAGTAAGTAAACTGCAGGAGGGGTGTGTCAGCAGCGGGCCACACGGAATCATCAGCCCCCCACCATTACAGTATTCCTCCCGGAAGTTCCAGCTTCTGGGGGTGACAGGTCACCCTCTTTGCCCAAAACATTAAGGAATGCAGCGATTAGACTATTGAGCCTTAAACATTAGACATAAAGACAGGAGGGGGTTTCCTGCCTGCAAGAGTATCCTGCTGATAATTGGACCTTTGGTTTGCTTTCTCTGTCTTATAAAACTTGAGGGGTTTCTGAAGCAGGAAGTGAGGGAACGTGGCATGGCTTTTAAAAGCGAAAGCTTGGAATAACTGTCAACAAGAAGAGAAGAATGGGCAGAAATCCTCTCAGCAGAGTGAGGGAATGAGAAAAGAGGATAGGTTGACGAGTGCATTCTAGGTGAAGTTTGTGGTTTCTCTTTCTGGGCGAGCATTAATCATTTATTTTTCTTCAGAGCTGAGAAGCACAAGAGTGTAACACTCTCGAAAACGTGTACAACCCAGCAAGATTCCAGGAATCAGCCAATCAGAACAGTGTGCGGAAAAATTCTCGCGAAACTGTCTTTTAGATTCACGCCACGTAGAAAACATATTTATGCATTTTATTTAAAGCGACATGCGTTCAAGCTGTGCGTTTTACCAAACGTTATGCATTGCATTTACACTCATGCATTTGGCACCAGTTTTTATCCGAAGCAACAGTGCAAGTTTTTATCCATGCATCCGCTAGAAACCAAACCCATGACTGTGATGTTGCGAACCCCTCTACCTCTAGGTTGTTGAACTGTGTTGACACGTTGTTCATTGGCCATTTTACGCGTAAGGAACTCGTGTCAAGCACAGACGTTGTGTGACACAGACAGGCCGCGGAAAGGTGAATATTTATTGATCACCTGTCACACTCAGATTGGACTATTGCTCCTGTTTTGATGGCCTGAGGTCAGCATTCATTACACTCGTACTTATGGAGACATCATCAAGACATTTCTGCTGCGTGTGTGTGTGTGTGATCGTAAACTAGGAGTAATGCGTCATTGTGGCACAATGGATAGAAAAGCTCGCCAAGGCCACAGGTTGTATATTGTTCCCGACCCTCTTTGTACAGCGTGATTTCTGACTGACAGGAGGAGAAAATGAGGACGCTGTGAGAAGAAAAGAAAATAACAGAAACTGAAATAGAATGAGTCTGTAAGACAGAGCTCTCAGCTCCCAGCTTTATTATCAGAGAACAATGTTGTATGAACGAGGTCAACAGTGTGTTGAGGTCAGAGGCAAGTGCCCTCACAGTATGCAAACATTTAAATCTCACTCATTTCTCATATGTTGCGTTTGTTGTTTAACCAATCAAGAGCGTGGCAAGATATTCTCCTGTGATCGTCTTAAAAAACATAAAATATGTTTTTAAAATCTATTCGTGGTCGATTAGGGATTTCAACAAACAAAATGTACGTTCCAGAGCAGGGAACTAAAGCGTTGTAGTGGTTTATCTTTCTCGTATAATAAAGGTTCAAAGATATAAAATACAAAATAAAATACAAAAACTATATATTTACCATGTCTGTTAATGGGGCCCTCAGTCCACGTGCCAACAGGTCTAAACACACATCATCTTCTGAGGTTGGCAAACGTATTCACCAACCCAATCCAGCCTGCTGTTTTACACCGGGCGCTGGCGTACCGCACAGAGCCATCATTTAAGTCACATGACACAGAGTCTACGAGCATCTAAGAACACTGTTCTGGGGTCAGTTTTGTAAAACACAACTTCAGTTCTAAAAACTTTAGTTAATAGCCTTCCGGTACAGACATTACAGAGATAGCCTGTGGAGTGACAGAGGAGAAGAGAACGCTTTCTCTCTATCTGTCCTGTTGTCTCTGTTCTCCCTAGAAGAATCGAGGAGAGTAAGACTGCCTTCCTAAAATGACCTCCCGCCTCCCGCCTGTGTCTTTTGAACCTTTGATGGGGAGACATGAAAGCTCGGTTTCTAAACCTAGTGAGATAGCAAGCTGTGTGCCGCCCACATATACAGCATGCTAACCATCACGGAAGCTCAGAAGTGACAGATTCGGCTGCTCCACACTGGCAGCTAAACTTTGCATGCCACATCAATAAGATTGTGTTTTATAGACTTGAATCACAATTTAATAGGTTCTGATGTTAGCATGTTGCTAAGCTAGCTGTCTAGCACTTAACTACTTTTTATTGATATTTTTTCAGTGTTTTACGAAATAGAGGTTTTATCAATGTTTCTCTTAACTTGTGTATTGCTTTTCACTGAGACTAACGCAATGCATTTTGGGATTGCATTCCCTGCTAAAGATACACGATGCCTTAGAAGTTCTCCAAGATGGGGTATTTTAGGAGGCATCATAATTACGACGCCTACCTTTCAGAACAGTCTTTGAATTGCGAGCACGCTTACATTGCGTTTCAACGCTGCCACCCTGGAAAGCTCACTGGGTTTTGTAACCTTTTCTCATTTTCTCATCTCCGTTCCCCTTCTGTTTAGTTGCTGCATCAAATAGACCCCCAGTCCACAGCGACTCCTCACCAAACACACACAGGCAGTGAAAGGAAGAGAGGAAGAGATTAATTGCACAGGGGCTTTGCACCGTGAGTCAGATATGAGACACTCAGAGCAGAATTTGTGATCTCATTTTCTGTCACTCTCTCTCAGGGTCTGTCTCACACACATATGCTTTGACTCTCAGTAAGTTACGTGGTTATGACTCAGCAACATGATCTTATTTCCCTTGCTTGAGACCCTCAGTAGTAAAAAAACGCAGTAGTCCTCACGAGTCTTGAGTTTCTAAACAGCGACTCAAACGAGTCGAGTTCAGATGTGTGCAGATATGAACGCCGATATTTCTCATGTTTATTATATCATATTCTTATTTATTTAATAGCTTTATAAGTGATTTTGTTGTGTTTTACATTCTAGTCATGCTATGGAATTTAGAAGCAACGTCTGAGACAAAGTTGATCTCTAAATGAGAACTCAGTTAAGTTATATGCCATGAACTTTTGAGCAATTCCTCTGGTTTGGAACTGGTGTTTTCTAAGAGATGTAATATCTGACTTGAAGCAAGTTCATGGGTTTTGGTCATCTGTCATCTCTCTGTCTTTTCTCTCTCTCTTCCACTTAATCAAAGGTCACATTCTATGAAACGAACCAGTACTATGAACTTTACTGAGAACTTTCTAAATTCTCAGTAAATCCATTATTGTTCCAAACAACCACTAATGTTTGTTTTGCTGTGACGTTTTGCCTAATGGTTCTTGCTAATGAACGAATCGAACAGTTCATTTGGAAAACGGGCACGCGTCGCTTTTTGCACTTTTCATTAGCTTTTACCAAATCGCACAGATACACTCACATGCGCACGATCGCGTCGAGTTGCTTATTTTAATTAACTGAATTAATTTGCTTATTGTTGAAGGATATATTCTAATGGAGGTCTGTCCTGAAGGTCTATTTGCATGTTATATGAGCTCATATACATGTTGTATGGACCCAGTTAGACGGAAAATCTCAAGAGTTGGTGTATCTGCTCTATGGTTCTGCTTGCGGAAGCTTTAACTGTACCATCTTGTTCCATCTTTCTCCTTTGCTGCCTTTCAGCTCAGAATAGCTGCTAGTTAAGGGCTCTTGGCTCTTGTGGAACTATGAGCCAATCAGCTTGCTTCATGTCATTTTCATACGACTCCATTTTTTTTCATAATTTCATTGTATGCAGAGCTGTACAATGGCAATAAACACATTCTATTCTATTCTATTCTATTCTATTCATACAAATGTTTGTGGCTGATGGGAGTACTGTACAGATATTTGTGAACTTCTGCAGCTCTGATCATAACATTATATTTTTGTCTTCATGCACTTTTTAACGTAAATCTTATTCTGTGTTTTGTGGATTACCGTAAAACTGTGATGGACAGCAGGAGCTTGTTTGAGGTGGAAGTGCGCACAGTAATGTATCAGTCGTGTCCTAAAATGTCTTATAGAGGTTTTGGGTGCCAAGGAACGGCTTTTGTTCATAACCGAGAGTGACGCTTTGATAATTGCAGTTCTGTCGCGTGATGTGCCACCTGTAACACTGACAAATGACTTATTCATGTGTCTCGCCCCTGCACACAGGAGCTCCATTCCTCATCTGTCTCCATGCTGACTTTGAAGGACATTTTAGTCATGAAGCACTTGTGAGGAACACTCTTAGTATTCAGTGGAGACCGTATTATTTCCCGAGAGTAGAGAAGGAAAGGGAGATGGAGGAAAAGCAGGTTGAATGTTGCTCATCACCTTGCGCCAAGATGTTTGGTTTCTGTACACCTCTGGATGACTGGCTGCAGTTGGAGACTTTGTCCCTCACTCTCTTCCTTCCTTTCTTCCTTCCTTCCTTCCTTTCTTACCTCTCTCTCTCTCTCTCTCTCTTCTATCTATCCCCCCCAACACCACCACTCTGGTCCACTGTGCTGGCCCTTGTTGCCATGGTAACTGGCGGAGCAAGTGATGGAGGGAGAGTCGGGGGGATTTAGTCAGCCTCTGGAATGTGGTCTGACATCAAACATTCCGCACTCTCTCTCTCTCTCTCTCTCTCTCTCTCTTTCAATGCTTCTTTTTTGACCGTGCAGGTGATGGTAGAGCAAAATATGTGATATCTGCTTGAACGTTTCAACTCTGTAAGTGTTCTCCAGCTCTCTGATCACCCTCAAATCCTCTTGATGAGTATACAAGTGTGTGTGTGTGTGCGTGCGTGTGCGTGAGAGAGAGAGAGAGCGATATGAACTAGTACATTGGCATACAGTATGATCAACTTCAGTTCAACTTCTTTTCACCTATCTGATTGGTTATGATGGAATTTTGGGTGATACCTTAAAGTCTGATTGATTCGAATCAGAATCTGGATGCTGTAAATCTTTGGATAAGATTAGAATTTAATACAGAGCACAACGGAAACTCCACTGCCCCCATATTTCATGCTGAATGCTCAACTGATTTATTTGCAGCCTTCTTGACCAATCAGAACGACCAAAGCTTCTGAGCACTGAGTAACTGTGTGTTATTGTATTGCTGTGTCTGTCATAAGCTTTAAAAGTGCTTGAGGGAAAAGCTTATTAACAAGAGAATTCAGCCATTAAACTGTGTTTTAGTCACAGTTATAAAAGATAACACATCTCTGTGAGCGTTCATTACCGTCTGCCTCCAACAGCCTGCCAGAGCTAACAAAATCACTACCCAGAACACAACGTGGATGAAAACTTGGAACAGTTGGAGTCAATCTGACACAGGTTGTTTGATTCGGCTGTGATATTTCAGATCTTTGAGATCAAAAAATTAATAAATAAAGCCAAGAGTATGATCACCCAACTTGACATTTTAAGATAAAGTAGATTGTTGAGGTTCATTTACAGTAAAATTGATGCTAGCACAATTAAAAGATAAATTCAAGTTCTTTAGTCCCTAGTTTCCTAACTATGAATGTAGGGACGACCCAGGACTGTTTAAAATGCAGAAAAAATAACAAACCGTTAAAATGATCACAATGCTATTTCAAAATCATGTTTTTACAATTCCTTTTAAAAATGTGCATGCTTGCTTGTGTTTCTTGTATGTTTTGTCTGTCAAAAAAGTCTATCTGTTATTATTTGATTTACAGTAGGTTTGTCTTTAAAATTCTACAGGATATTTGGTTTGAAAGCTTGGCATGACTGTATGCAAATCAAAACCACGTACCTCTTATAAACTTCCTCTAAGGACACTTTTTAATCAGAAACTACAAATAAAACTTGTCAAGTCCGAACCTTTAGCAACAACAGGTAAGATTGACTATCTGTATGATGTTGACCAGTCACTGCGCGACCACAGACTTTCGCTGCATTTATTGATGTTTTCTCCTCATTGTCGTAAAAGTTTATAGGGAGATTCTGCGCGACCCCGCGTGTAATAACACGCGCATGTTTACTGTGTGGACAGTTATTAACCCCCAGAGTGAAAAAGATCATTTCAGTGTAAATACAATTCTGTGTTATCAATTTATTTCTGCCTTTTTGTTCTGTACTGAGGGCAGCAAACAAAAGCAAATACGGTGCTCGCTCACTTCTAATTACAAACACATCCAATTAATGAATTACACACAAACACACACTAACACTCATCTAAGCAGACAGACAGAAGGATACGCACGCGCAGACGCACAGAAGTCACGCTACGTTGTGTTTATCCTTCTGTTTTGAGGTTGATCAGCACAGATAAACGTGTCGAAATCCAAAAAACCAGACGTGTGCGTTTGATGTCGGCTGTTTTCCCGCCCAAATACTTTATTTGAGGCCTGTATATGTATGAATGCGGCTAATAATTCGAGTTATGCAACCTCACAAGGTAAAAAGTTTTTTGCACCTGAACCCGCATCTGCTTAATTATTCCGTTTAATGTACCTAATTCCCCCGTGAGTCACAATTATCACACCTTTGAGTAAAATAAACATGATTTCCATTGTGAATAACGTTCTCTAGAGACCTCAGCACCCCATTGGCTGTATGTCCTGAGGGAGCCGCCCATCCATGTCATACTGCAGCTGGCGGGGGCGTGGCCTGCTGAGGTCACCCATTTAGAGCTTTAGCTTTGTGGCGCAGCAGTCAGACAGACCCAGAACAGCAAACTCACCCCAGCACGGAGCACGAGCGCTCAGCCATGCTGTTACACCACTAGCAGAAATTATGCAACAAATACCACTGCAGCCCTGAGACTGCACTTGCCATGTACTCTCTCACCCTCTCTCTCGCTCTGTCTCTATCTTTCCCTCGCTTTCTCACTGTCTCAAGTGTACTATCTCTATCAGTGTGACAGTTTATATAAGGAGTCTTTAAAAAAAGTACCTTTATTTATATGAATGTATGGATGCTGTAGTTACCTTCTAGGGTCAGTTTGACTAGTTTGTAAGTGTCTGTTTAGGGAGGTACAGTATGGCCCCGCAAAACCAACTAAATCCAGTATTGTCATCTTATCTGCTCCTTCCAAATCTATTCACTCTGTTTGTCAATCTGTCTTTCTTTCCTCTGCTCTTTTTTAATTGCCCCACTCTTTATTGCTTTATCCTGTTCCTGCCACACTGACTGTCTGACTGTTTGCAGTTATCTCACCAATTAATTCGATTTTAAACCGTCGGTTCTTGCTTTTCTCTTGATTTTTCATTCACTCGCTCGTTATCGGCAGCCGAACAATTGTATTTGGATTTTATTAAAGTGTGTAAATCACAGATTTGCTCTCCCACTGCCCGAGTCTTTTGTTTTAAAGACACTGACTGATGCATTTCTTATCTGGGCTGGTGCACGTGCTAATTAAATTCATCATGATGCTATCCGGCTGCGAGGTGTTTGGGCTGTGCGCATGTGCTCGCCGGTTCCTCCTTTGGTTCTGCGTTCTGCGTGCTGTAGTTTAGAGCTGACTCAGCTCGACTCGTGATCTGGGCTAAGACTTCAGTGTAAGATTCGAAGGAGATATAAATTTGTATGCCCGGTTCAGATTGTTGTACATGGAGGCGTGAAGCCATTTTTAAATTTGCAGGTGCTAGTCGATGATTTTATTGCTGCTCGTAAGGTAACATAAGTACCGTTTTTGTGCAGCCAATTCATATTCACCTAAATACAGTAAGACTTTCTCGCTCCCCTGTGAATAAATTGGTGTTCAAACGCAAAATTTTTTATTATGGATCCATAATGCAAGTGATCTCTTACAGACATTTCTCTGGGACACAGTTAGGTCCTGCCATGCAGGTGTCGGTTGTGTGTTTCATTGTCGTCCTCAAGTTCAATAGCCATTGACCCATAATGGGCTAAAGTCACGCCTGTACCCCGAGGACTGTTCGGTGAGTGGCGTGGAGAACCGGTCGTGCTCGCTGTCTCTCCGCCTCAGGGTTTGTGGCCGTCTCTGTAGAACTCCCAGCCGTTCTTCAACACCAGCAGCTGACTTCTGTCTATGAAAGAACCCTGTGCATTCATTCTTCTCGCACGCACAAAGAAAAGGCCCCGGCCAGTTCTCTTTGTGAAGCGCTCGGGTTTCATCGCAAAAAAAGGTTCATTTCAGTCCCATTCTGCAGCGTGTCGGCCGAGGTCAGTCAAGGTCATTTGTGCTTTTTAAAAAAGATTCTCCGCGCATTTTTGGGGGAGCAATCAAAGACTCCGAGGCGAGATGGAATCTGTGGAATTCTAATTCTCTGTTATTTAAAGAACGCCAAATAAGGCGCGCAAACGCCGTCGATGAGCGCTACCCCACATCGTCCAATAGAAAAGCCCTTTTTTGTCGTTATTTAAGGATGAGATTTGTCTGTCTGTTGTGTTTTCATTAGAGAAGATTTCTTTGGGAAATATCCCGTGGTGTCGAAATCACAGTGCTAAAACTGTGAGATGAGGCGCAGTGTGTCAGAATGTCTTTCCACCCTCATTTAGTGATTTTTTTGTTTAACTTAGTGCTACTAAAAGTATTTTAATGCCATACCACAGACTTCGAATGACCCTAAGCTGTGAGGATATGTGTGTGTCAGTATCAGTTACATTAATAGTAAAGTGAACGGTCACCTTTGATTTTACAGTGTGACACAGATTACAGTTTAAACTGTCAGTGAACAGATTGTTCATATTTAAATGAAGAACTGCCATTAGGAGCCGGAGTGTGTGTGTTTTATGTATATGTGTGTGTGTGCGTGTGTGTGGTTATGGTATACTATAGTATAGTGTAATTTTATTTGCAAGGCTTTGTCGTCCTTTCTTCATTCCCTTATAATTAATGTGCGCCACGTAATATGGCTTCATTACATTTTTATGTTGCCATAATCACCCTCATATTGTAATAATTGTCAATGAAATTTAAATTCAAATCTCTCTCTCTCTCTCTTTGTGCGTTTATCATATATCTCATTCATAATGATTTGAGAAGGTGTTTTCTTTCTAATGTCATAAATCATCTGTTACTTCAGGATCGGGCGTCCGCTAGGCCCCACCCCTCGTGTCCCCTGACTTACAGCCCATCAGCTCGTGAGCCAAGGGCAGCTCTGCTCATTAATTTACTCCATCGTTCCTCTCCTGCAGTTACACCGTCGACTGGCGCAGGATAAAGCGACTCCTTAAAATGCTAAAAAGTGTCATGGGTTTATCATTGACCAGGCCCAGTAATTCTAATGCTTATGAAAATGGAGTGTGCCTTGTCGACTGGTCTGGAATCAGTTTTGGATTCCCCAGTGTTGGTAAACATAACCAGTAGAGGAAAAAAGAGGCGGGTCTCACATCAGACAGGCGACCAATGCGCATAGATCCTATATGAGACACTGACTGTGGGTGTTAAGGGAGTAACTAAATTGTTTTATAAGTACAAGTATGCAGATGTAACTTGCATGTACTTACTTGTACTGCAAGTATGCAGATCGCTTGACAAGCACAGTTTACTTTAATGAGTTAATGTTTTTTTTTTATTGAAACAGGAAGTTGGGTGGGTTTTAACAATGACACGCCCCTTTGTAAACGCATAACTGTTAGTCTGAATCATGTAGCAAAACCTTGAGATTGTTTTCAAGATAGCCGCGGTTTAGTTTTATAAACGGACGACATGGCACGGTTCCGGTCCAGGTGTTTAGAGCACAGGTGACCTGCGTGTAGAGCAGTTGGGGAGGGAGTGAGCTTACACAGCCAAGAGAAGATGTGAGCGAGCCAACCATCTGTCTACCTATAACAGTCATATAGCTGTTCAGAGGCCCACACTTACCATCAGTGCATGTTTTAATGCTCTCTAACCTCCATGCCTACAAATATCAGCATGAATGTGCGCTAGAACTGAATCTCACAGTCATTTCATTTCACTGCGATTTTGTGGTTCATACAGGGGGCAAAAGTTTCAGATGCAACTTAAACCAAAATAACTTTATGGAGGTATATGCATACTTTATAGAGTTTTGTATATTAATACTCAGTGTTTTTTAATGGTAATCATGTTATGTATTAATTACTGTCAGTGGTTCAGTGGTGTGTAATGTCCTCTGCACTGGGCCAAGACTAAATGCATACATGTTTAATTTGTTACGGTAAACATTCCCCGGAAACGTTTCGTATTTTCCCAGAATGCATTGGTGCAGTTTTTATTGGTGCTCAGTTTACATAAATTATTATTCAAAACAAACACTAACAGTCTAAATATTTCCAATTAGCCTTTTTGAATTTCATGAGATAATGAAACTTAATAAGCCATGCTAGTTTGGCTGGTGTTAGCGGTGATGCTACGTATGTTAATGTGTTCATTATAAAATTACCATTTCAGCTCTGCTTCACGTTTGGAGGAAGGAAAATGATTTAATGCAGTTTTTTACAAATAGCAAATGCTTTTAGTATATTTAATAGCTCTGTGCATGATTTGGGCTATTTCCTTTCATCTCAATGGCTATGTTGTTATAGCAGAGGGAAAATTGTAATTAAACAGTTGTTTATAGTATAACTTGATTCTTGAGAGTTGAAAATGTGTTCACATTCTCTTCACAAGCCCTGAACCGTGACCTCTGGACAAATGTCACTATTGTTCACCCCAGCATTGCATTATGGGTAACAGTGCAATACAAAGTAATTCTCAATGGCGTGATTTTGGTTTAACATACAGTAGAGACGATGTATTGGATGACACAGTCATGTAGTCCAATTATATATGTGTGTCCATGTTAGACAGCCATGTTGAGATGAAAGATCTCTACAAGAGAGAGTTAATTAGAGAAATCATCAGATAGAGGACTCAGCAGGACTGTGATATCTTCTGTTCCTGTGAGGTAGTTCTCAGCTGCTATGATGGACTAGAAAATGTACTTGTACTTGTGTTGTATTAACCTACCTATGCTGCAGGCAGCACAGCAGAGTATGAAGAAAGACAGATTAGTTACACTGTGTGTGTGTGTTGTGTTTTCCCTGCATTTTTACTTAAACAAAAGATGCTATATACCTCTGCACAGCGCTTTTATTTTTAGAAGACTTCCATTTTTGCAAACCTGTGTAATAAATTCACTGTTAAGTGTGTGTGTGTCTGTATGTGTGTGTGTGTGTGGGGCGTGTGTGTGTACATCTCAGCCAAAAGCTAGAGGACACACAAGCTTTGACAGGCTTCACCAACACCTGCCCGACCAGTTCACAAGCTCTCTCCGCAGCCTCCGTCTGTGGGTGAGGGGTGTTCCGGTTTGCTGAAGCCCGGCAGGGGTCTCCGCCTGGGTCTGTCATACCTAAACAGCTCTGTGCTGGAACTCCACTCCGGCTTCTGGCTTTACTATTTGGATCTGGGGCAGAGAGACCAGGCTCAGGGCTATGGAGCACACACACACACACACACACACATACATGTCTGCATACACAAACATGTAAAAGCATAAGTGACTGTGGGATGAACCTTATGATTATTGATGTTGCCTCCAGGCATTGCGAGGTAGATGGGTTAATACTTCTATTTGTAAAACACACACACACACAGTCACGCAGTTGTCCAGCTGCCAGCACTAATAGTTACAGCTTCAGGGCTGCTGTAATTAAATGTGTGCTGTTGTTTGTAAGTTGTCAGCATCTGCTGAAATATGCAGCGTGAATGGTCCGTGTTCACATATTTGATTAAACTGGACTGGTTAAGCAAACACAGTCTGCGACATAATATCTGGCAGGTAAAACCCTTGTTTGGGTTTAACATGAGATTTGTGTGTGTGTGTGTGTGTGTGTGCAAGCAAGACTGTAGGGCTACACAGTGGTCTTCTATTCTGGAAACATAAACAAGTAAATGGGTTACTCTTTCTACCAGGCTTCTTGACTACATTGACCAGAAAGGTCAACCGGCTTTACCAGAAAGACCAGGCCCATCGTCCAGCTTCATTAGCTGTTGTCACATGTTGTGTATGCTGTTCCACCGGGCCTGTGTTTGCTGCAGGTTATAAAATAGAACGTTCTGGTCCTGGATGCTGATTGGTCAATACAGCATTCCGACTGTGATAAAATACGCACCATAGTAACAGTTATACACAATATACAACAGTTCCTGGTACATTACTGCTCGAGCATGTACTGAATCTGGCTTCTCAGCCTTAAGTGTATCGTAACCACGCTGACTGTGGCTAATGTTTCGTTAGCTTTCACACGGTGATGTAAATTAACTTGAGTAAGAGGTGCCAGTACGTCTGGCACGGAGGATATTTCCTAACAGTGTCTGAAATGTGTTTAGACACCGAGACGCTGAAGGAAGGACCATTAGCTTTACTTATTCTCAACACGCGCCTTACATCTGTTTCTTTCCATTTTTTTGCTGTTTTTAAACAGTTACGGGGACCAAAGACAGGGAGTGTTTTTCAGTAATCTAACCTGAAAGAGCATATAGACACATCACACACACACACACACCTGTAATGATATGAGTGAGGAAGAAATACATGCAAACTTCTCTCAAATTATTAGTGAGAAACCTTTTCATCCATCTAGTGGCCATCAGAGGACCTGTTTGTACTATTATTATAAACTGTAGTCGGGTTCAGAAAATTGAACTCAGATCAACTGTACATTCATCTGATTGGGCAGTTCATCAGAGCGTGTGATGTCCATCAGGCCATATCCCATAATTCCTAGCTACAACCTTGGCGATAGGAAGGGAAGTTAGCAGGACAAAAGCAACTGGAGAGCTGCGTAGGAAATGAACGAAGAAAAAAGGACAGAAAAACAGTCGCTTACTATTTTCTAATTGAAATTTAGAGCGTGTAAGAAAGGATTTCTCGTGTCTGCTGACAGGCGAAATCTCTGATCCTCTTTAGGAGTTTTTTCTGAGGAGAAACAACCCATTCCTGTTTCTCCTGAATTAAAACCTAACGCTCATAAGAGCTGTCTGTCAGATTACACCCGCACGCGCACATTTCTCTCGCTTTCTCTCCATATTTATCGCTCCACACTTTGCTCTGTCACTCAGACTTACCGCGCACAAAGACAGCGGCTGCCAGGTCTCGCTTTTTTCTCTTTGATATGTCACATGCAGAAAGTGATGAGCAAACACACACTCGCAGGTAAACTCGCTCAGCTGCTGTCACAGTTCAGACTTGGAAAACACGTATAATGTTTTCGGCTGACCGCATAGTGCTACAGTCAAAAACATGAACAGCAATTAGAGACTCATAGACCTCATATAATTGTCAGAAACAAAAAAGCAGTCTTACAGAGCCCATGAAGTTGCTTGATAAGTGTTCTCTTGCCTGTGTGGATGTCATTCTGATTGGCCGAGACATATTGGATGGTTTGTGCCTTTTTACAAATAGTCAATAGGATTTTATTAAGCCACAGCCGTGAACCGTGATTTTGTAATAGCTAGTCAGTAGCAGATGGCATTAGGAGGAGGGACATTCTCATAAAGAGCATTTGATTGGACAAAAATCTGGGCAGTGCAAGATGAGTCATCGATACTATTTTGTAAATTTTTCCAAAAAAGACTATAGAAAGACTATAAAAAATGTATCTGGGGAAGTTTAATTGTAGGCAAACACCAGCACATAGTTGGCTGCAAAGCTAACAGTCATGGATTTAATGCGAGAGAGAGAGAGAGAGAGAGAGAGAGAGAGAGAGCGCTCATGGAGAGAGCAGATAGCTAGTGTGAAATGCCAACACTTCTCTCAAGCGGCTAAGAATCCATGTTTCAGAGCTAACAAGGCATAATACAACCTTCCCACCGACAGAAAGAGAGAAACAGGGATGGCCTCCATTACAGTGGACAACAGCACATGGAAATTTAGGGGCTGAGGAGAAGATAGAGGTTCAGTCTGAAGGCTTTAGAAGTCATTAAGGCTTGTATATCTATATGAAATCAAATGTGTTTATTTTATTTGGTAATACTGAGCAACAAACTCTCTATATATATATGTATACAGATCCATGACAGAGACATATATATATTATCTGTTGCTAGGGCAACAACGTTTCTCATTCCTTCAATACATTTATAAGAGTTGCTTTACCTGCAGCTTATCAAACAAAAGAGAGTCACATAAAGATAAATGCATGAGAATGTGGTGACTTATACGATAATTCAGTGAACAACATATAAATGAATCTTCCTCAGATGTATCTGTACACATCACACACCGAGAGCAGTTCATTGTCCCTCAATTTAATGTGCAAATGCCGGAATGATGGATTGCGTTTTGTCCTGCGGTTTTATTTATTTTTTCCTGTGAGGAGATACAAAAATGTGTTTGTGTGAGGAACGAGGATTATTACATGTCTTGTCTTCGCTTTCGGTCTTTTTAAGTATCACACTTATATGCAGCACACTTACAATAGAGCGTGTACACAATAAAAGCATTTTGCGAATGGAATACAAAAAGGACACAAAGTGTTTTAAAAGAAAACTTTTTAGGACGGGTTTAACCTCAGCAGGTCAAATTACTGATAATGATGTATATAAACTGTATTTAATGTTTGTTTATTATATAATTCTAGAAAATCGGGTTACAAATTTAGCCCAATTTACACTGTCACATGTTTTGCCTCTAATGTTTTACATTAAACCTGCACCATATTCAGAGAAAGCGTCATATTAGTGTCAGAAAGATTGTGATTGGATGGTGCTGACCAATCAACCAATCAGCTCTTTAATGTGGATGTTACACAGTCACCCATCAGTCTGTCTCTCTCTCTTTCTCTCTCTCTCTCTGTGTTAGAGAATAATAGAGAAATAGTAGTGAAGGTGGTAGAAAGAGAGAGGCAGAGAGAGAGAGAGAGAGAGAGAGAGAGAGAGAGAGAGAGAGAGAGAGAGAGAGAGGCAGACTCCAGACTTTGTCTCGGTTGTAACTGGATCGGTGATCAGGTTCTGGTCTGATGGCTGTTTCTCGTCTGCTCTCGGCTCTTCATACATTATTCACAGCTGTAAAGACTGTTGTCACTCATCCCTCTTCCATTCTCTCTCTCCAGCTCTCCATCTGCTCCCTGAGAGCATAACTGTCACACCTCTGACTTTTTCTTCTTCCAAATCTGTTTGCCCCCCATTACTTAATAGCAGATGCTTTTCATCCAGCGCATCAAAACACACAAAGTTCTGATAACTGCGGAAGGAACATGAAGTTCAGGGGTTTTGATCAAAGCATGGCTCATAAGAATATGATCTCTTTTGTATCTTGGTTTGTTCTTGAAAGCAGTGAGAATGAATGGGGGGGTTAATGGAGACCTGTAAGTTTCGTGTTACTCTTAAGAAAAGGATCTTTATTAATCTCAGGAATCTAATTTAGAGTTTCGGAGAAGATCTCAACGATAGATCAAACTGTGATTATGTGTGAGATTTTAATACAAAGATTTGTTTATAACAACCTATCTGAAACCACAGAGATACACCAGATACACACCAGATATAGAGCTATAATATTTCGATAGATTCATAACTCTTATTAAACGTCAGCAGTTTTATGCCTATTTTTATCCAATGAATTCCGTATTAAACATAATAGACAATAAACATATTAAATAATGAGTTAATACTTTGATAAATTATAATTGGGAACTCTTTTATTACAATTTATATTTAAAATATTTTATAAAAAATTCTGAGCTGTGAAAGGGCAACATCTGAGCAAAAAAAGCCCACTGTGATGTCATTTCCTGTCCAGCTCCTGAGCGACCCCTGCGTGAACCTGCAAACTTCCTGTTTGTCTAGATCTAGATCCTCATATGCTAGTCAAATTCCATGATTTTTTGAGATGTCATCATCTTTTTATTGTGCCAAACAAAAGCTGTGCTATTGCTGGGGCCTGCACACACACACACACACACACACACTATACCTGTCGTGTCTCTCCGCTCTTCTGTCCCATTGGCGTGTTCGCTGCTGTGAATGGTGTGCCATTATGTCTGTTTTAGGTCTGCCATTGTAAAGCTAATTGAGGGGTGTGTGCACGAAAGGGGAATCAGACCTGTTGTTTTAGCTGTCTGCGCGTCTGTCATTTGCTGAAGTGCCGCGTGAAGGTGTGTGTGTGTGCATGTGGCACAGCTGATAGACTGACACACTCCACAGGAGTCTATCAGCATCACTGATTCAGTTAATCAGTGCACTGAAAGTAGATATCAGCTGTGTGCGGCAGCCGTCTGCGCGTGACTGCGTCCTCTCGTGCTTTTCAGAAAAAGTCAGACTGCCCGTGAGTTGATTATGTTTCTGCATCACAAAACGATTTACTTTGAAAAGTAGTACTACTCTAGCTAACAGGAAATGCTCTCAGAACGTTGGCTAATGCTGTCTAAAAGTTCTCTCAATGTTATCAAAGCAGTTTGTGCAATACTGTTAGTAGAACGTTGTTTGAACGTTATATATCTATATAAAAAATGATATTCTTTAGTTGATAGTGGAACGTTTTAAAAATGTTACAGAATTAATAGTTTTAATAATGTTCTTATAACCAAGCAATAATGTTAAAACAACGTCTAAGAAACTGGATGTTTTGAACGTTCCTAGAACATTCAAAATAACATGTTAAAGTTTTTGTTACATTATAGAAATGTCAGGGAAACGTTCTTACAAACAAATATCGTTCGCCGGGAAGATACATTGCAACCAGACGAATTGCTAATTCGTCTTTGTTTTGTTTGTAGAATAATTCGTACTTATTATAGAAGGAAAAAATAAAAAAAACTATAATGGTTACATTTTAGATGTTTTTATTTATATATTTAAAAAATGGATGGACATTACTGTCAATAGAAGTCAGACTGAGAGGTTTTTGTTCTGTTTAGCCGGTGCTGTAAGTATTAATCCAGACTGAACCCATCTGAAACAGTGGCCTCTTTTACCAGCAAAGACCGGAGATCCCTGAGAAACTGCTTCTGTGTAACTCTATCAGTGTCCAGTGTACCGCAGCCCCTGCCAGACACACAGACACAGAGAATGATTCTCACTGAATAGCTTTATTTGTCCCGCTGTACTGGGGATGTTTTTCAGATGATTGTGTGATTTTGCGTATGCCAGTCACCTGTTACTGCATTCCTGTCCTACTTCCTCCTCTTCTTCCTCTTTATTTGCTTACTTATTCTTCCTGCTTTCCTTCCTCTTGCTTTTTCCCTTTTCTTCCTCTTCTCCTTCCTCTTCCTGTTTTCTCCATCCTCTTCCTTTTCCTCCTCTCATCCTCTTCTTCCTTTCTTCTCTTCTCCACCTTTTCTCTTTCTTTTTCTCTTCTTCTCCTCCTCCTCCCTTTTCTCCTTGCTTTTCTCTTCCTTTGTCTATCTGTTTTTCTCTCACTTCAAAGCCAGAAATATTCCCATCCACCATATGTCTCACAGCCGGTACCAAAAATCTGCCGCACACCTTTCTGTCCTTCTCACCATCTCATTTCCCCATTTGCAATTGATGGAGTCTTGCATTTACAAGTGTGTGTGTGTGTGTGTGTGTGTTTGTGTGTGTGTGAGACATTGGGTGTGTACATGTGTGGGTGTGTGCGACTCAGATAAAAAGAGGCAGCGCAGAAATTATTGTTTTTTCCTGGCTGGAAAAAAGAGGGCTGATGGGAAATAGGGCCGTCTCCCTTCTGCAGGTATTTGTTTCAGATAAATTACTTCATTCGAGAATTTCAGCGACGCCCGGCTGTTTTTCCACCCTGCAGTGACTATAATGAGGAAATGGAGAGAAAGAGAGAGATGCATTAAATAATGAATGGCCATATTGACAGATGAAAATAATACACAGTGAAGGCAATAACTGTGAAGGGTTTTGAAGGTGATTTCAGGCTAACAACTGAATTTTCCATGTTGGAGACTGAAAGAATTTTCACTTAAGTAAACAGTTGAACTGTTGGGAGAGGGTGTAAAGTAAATATTATATTACTGTGAAAACCATTGAGTTTATGAGATGTTCACTGACAGCTTCTAGGGTCTGTATGTGTGTGTGTGTGTTATTGTAGATGGTCAGAGGCGTTTGTTTGCTTTTGTGTGTGCTGTTTTTCTCTCTGATGGATGTGGAGGACCTCTAATTCTCCGTTCGAGGAGTCGGAGAGTGTCTGCTGGTCAACCATCAGCCCAGAGCTCTCGCTGCTTATGTCTGAAGAGTCACAGCCAGATGAATTCCTCTCAAACTAAGGGTGATACTCAGAGATACTCAGACCAGCCACGGGCCATGTGCGTCCTCTCACACCCAACACATAGAGAGAATGAAGCTCTATGTCACAGCACTGAAAAGACAGACCACAGACATATAGAACAATAGGAGAAGAAATGGTATGTGGCCCGGAGGCCAAATCTAACCTCAGATTAAGCCAGAAACACCCAGTGGGGGAGCGAGAGGGAGAGAGACAGAGGAAATGAGAATGGAGAGAGAGAAAACCAAATGCGGTAGCAAGGGAAATTGGTGCAATGCGAGGCAGGTTTAAGGGGCTGATGGGAATGAAACAGCGAGAGACAGGAGAGAGATGGGAATGGAACAGATAGAGATGGTGAGAACATTGGGCCGTAGAGGAACGCTGGAGAGCAGGAAGCGTGGGTGATGAAAATAGAGAGGAAGAGACAGAGGATAGTTCAGACTCGCAGACCCTGAACTAAGAGAGAAAGAGGGGAGTCCTGTCTTTCACAGGAGGAGACTCGCCCTCATTGCCTGCCTCGACACAAGTGGCCAAACAGCCTCTGATCAGCAGTAAGGAGGAACTTGTTTTGTAGGTGTTAAGTTTTTTTGCATGGTTACTGCACTAAAAAACTAAAATGTTGAGATAACATAAAACATGTTTTATGCATTTAGGCATTTAAGATATTTAAGCGGAATCTTTATAAGATCCGACATTCGACCTCAGGGTTGAATATAGACATCACTCAATTTTTAGACCCTCGCTTGTGTATGCATGACTGTGTCTCCTCCAACAGTCCTGTGGCAAGGCAACATGATGGACACGCTTCTGCCAGACTCCCGCGGGTAATCTCTACCCCTCTGTCTCTTTTCCCCCAGCAAGGGTTTTTTGCAGCGTGATCCCACTGTAGCTTTCCTCTCTGCGGGACTGCGGAGTAACAGAGGTGACAGAAAAACTTTTGGCCTGCTAATATGGCTTCCGCATCCCCTGCAGCCGTCGCAGCCCCTGCATACAAAGCGTGCTGTCCCTCAAGCAGAGCGAGCGTGTTTTACATTTACAATGTTGCTAAAGACGGAGAATACATGCCAAGATTCAACACAAACCAACCCAGAGTTCAATGCAATTACACAAAGGTTAACTGCATTACGAGCAACAAAACAGTGGCTTAAATTGTGTTGTTAAATTGTGTATTCATGTCCTACAGTGCGTTATGAAGCATTAAATGAGAAAATGATCGTAAAAGTTTTGAGCCAATTTAAGTTCAGAGTATGCCGCTTTTGAAAGGCTACATTTAAAAGCTTAGATGTCTGAAGGTCTGCTGTTGAATGGTGAAGTTAATTTGGCTGCCGTGACATTCGGCAATCAGCACGTATCAGAGAAGGTTCGGTAATTAAAATCCTGCCGCGGCATCCATCGGCTGATTGCGAAGAAGAAACCGAGGGGACGGACGGATCAGGAAATCTGATTAGGTCTCTCCTCCGCAGGGTTCTGCTCGCAAGCTCTCTGAGAAACCAGGCCCTGGCTGTGTACACGCCTGCATGCACGCGTGTTTAAGGGTTGAGTGCTTTTCAACAACCTCAATCTCATAACCCAGCAACCAAAACAAAGGCCCTCTCTCTTGTGAACATGACCGCTCGCTGGGCGCTGTGAGTTTGGAGCGGAACAGGTTCATGTGTTGCTCATTAGTGATGGAAAGCAGGACCTGTTGCCTGGTTTCAGTACCATCTGATGACATGGTTGGTTTTCTGGCCAAGATGATCAATTATTTGTGCTTGTAATGTTAGTAAAAGTTCTGATTGGACGTAAGTTGCTCTGAGTAAGTCTAAGGACGCCCTTGTCCTGTAGCTCAACTGTTGATTAACAAAGAGAATTGTGCTGGCAACACCAAGGTCATGGGTTCGATTCTTACGGAGTGCATGTGCAGTGCTTATGCAGATGTACGGTATGCCTTCAATGCCGTCTGCGTCTGCCAAATTCATACATTTGTTTTCCTGCAGCTCAACTGATGAAGCATGCGTACCGATAAACTGTATTGAATTCACTGTAAGTCGCTTTGCATAAAAGCATCTGCTAGATGCATAATTGTAAACATGATAAAGGTTATTTAATAAGAGTTAAATGTGCCGATTGATGTTGCGTATTAGCATGCTCTGATTGTGTTGTTTTAGCATCTGATTTACTAAAAGCATTAGACAAATCTGGCTGTGCAAATGTACCACAACACCACAAGACAGGGTGTAAAATTTATTTGGTCCTAAATATGTTACACAGTCTAGACATAGTGACCAATAAAACCTTTATATTTCCTACTAAAATCATCTCACTTTATATTGCCTAATACTCAATGCTAACCATCAAGGCCAATCACGGGTTTTATGGGACATGATCAACTTTAATTCCCCATCTCGGCGTCAACCGAAGGAAAGGATTCCTTCACAAAACCAGTCGCCTTCAGCTAAACACCGACGTTCCTGTGAAAAATAGGAATTCTCAGTTTTTTTCAGCATTGATTGATGTCAAGAGGTATCTCAGTCCGCCCACTCTCTCGGTTTACTACAACACACTCCTGCTCAGCCGACGGAGGCGTTAAAAACAAGGCAAAGCGCCGTTCTACTTTCCTTGACGGTAGCAGGTTTAAACGTGTCAGAAGCTCCTGACGCGTTAAAAGAGCTGATGTACGGGTTCCCTCTCAAACTCTCCCTGGGGATTTCGTTTAAAAACAACAGAAAACAGTTGCTCAAAGTCTCGGCACCCACGCCACTCCTGGCAGTAAGGCCGATCTGTTTACAGTTGTTGACATGTGCTGCTCTATTTTTGCTATATAGTCTGGGTTTAAATGTCACAGATCAATACCTGCGCATCAGAGTGGCGCTCGCTTCACTAGAAGATCTCAGGGGAGCATCTGTACTGCCTTAAACACAGTGGCCTTCGCCCAAACACGGCAAGCGCCTGGTGTCCCGTGAGTTCCTCCAGACAGGAAGTGTTTGTGCTGTCAGATCTGCAGCTCTTCAGCCAATGCAATCTCGCTCAAAAGCCATTCGGCAGCTCAAGTTATTCATAGTTTTCCTTTTGACACAGTTCTTCAGTAACGTGGCGCAGGTTCCCAGCTTCGTTCTGTATCAGTTCCGGCTCTTTCCGAGCTGCATCCTGCGTGCCACAGCAAACAGACTTCTGCTCTGCATGAATGGTGCATGCATGGCACCATCGTTGCCCTCACACTCATTTTGACAGAGGGACACCTTCCAAGTGACCACGGCCTGTGGAATAGCAGCACACGGCAAAATCACAAGGTTGTTTTTGCAAGGGTTAAATTTGCTAGAGTTTCTGAGTTCTTAATCTATCTCTGTCGCTCTTTCACCGTCAAACGGTTTAGTTAACAGCAGGCTTTAGCGAGGTTTGCCGTGTGCCTGCCGGAAGAGTAAAACGTTCTCTCGAGATCAGTGCTCACACGGTTATGCAGATGATTCTGAAATCAACAGCCGCTTTCAAATCTGAATTTCAGAACACCACACGAATGCAAAATAAAGGGTTTGAGTGGAGATTTTGCAGTGAATTATTTGTACTTTGATGTCTAATATACTGCGGTAAAAATGGGTCTTTTGTCAGCATAAAATTGCGAATCATTCAAAGTTGCAATTTTAAAATTTTGTTTTTACTCATGTGCAGATCTCCTGTGCTTATCACACCAGAATGGCTTATCTCCTCTCCTCATGTACGTTGTACAGCCACAGTTAGCTTGCTGTTGTTGGCTTGTTGTTTTTGTCAGCTTTGAAGCAATTACAACATTGCTGTAAACCATATACTTTCAAAACATATTGTATCTAATTTTAATAGCGTTTGAGTGGTTTTGACTTTTCATCTCTAATTTTAAGGATTTTAAAGATATTAAAACTAGTAAAACGACATAAATATAAATTAAGCATTATTAATTAGCAACGCTGTGGCATTAACTTCATCATCCTTTATGATTTTCATACTGAAGAAAAACCTCAAAGCCTTACACAGTATGCACACTATGAAGTATGAAGTAAGAGCTGCTAATATCTGTGTTTGGATTGTACATAGTCTTGGCTATGCTTAGTGACTGTCATTTACTTTAACCTGACATTTCTTATGCGTCCGGTTGCTGTTTCTGCAGCCCGCGGCCACTAGGGGCTGCTGTGTTGTGAGACTGAGCAGTGTTTTGTAGGGTTTATCTATACAAAATGAGAGAGTGTAAATGCACTTTAACTGTATCCTCTGATCTCATTGTCAGACAATCATTATTGCAAAAGCAATATGGGGCGCATTAAAAACCACATTCATTTTTAAGTCACATTTAAACAGATATCACATGTGTGACATCGTAGATGAGGCAACGGCAGCGGAATTAAATCAGGTGATACACAGATTAGCTGTGTAATCCAATCAGGATGTGATGAATTTAATTCACTCTATTGATATTGAAATGAAATGGAGTATATTGTATTGTTTTGCTCAGGAATCCACATGATCAGTTCAGAATTTAATAAAGTGCGTAGCCGCGTGTCCTAGTGTATCTTTGATCAGATACTGTCCATCTGCATCTCGCCGCTGACGCTAACAGACATGCTAATCGTTTCCCCCTGTGGCTAATTTGTTTAGATTCAGTCGTGATAACATCCATCCACTTTGCCAAGTCTCTGCAGTGGCCGTGGATCTGTCGCCCCACTCTGTGCATCTCTCTCGGGGACCGGCTGGGGCTGAATACCCCCTGCTGTTCATTCTTCCACTGTCCACACACTGCCGTTCCAAACACTGCGCCCCTGCCTGGCCGAAACCTAATCCCAACCAAATCAACCAGTCCGATCGGAGAGATTAGATAACTGTCCTGCTGAATAAGGCCCTGGCTTGTGTGGAGGGTTTTCTCTTCCTGTCTCATCTCCCTTTTGTCTTCTTTTGTTCTACTCTTTTCTCTCTTGTCTGTTTTTAACCCTGAGCACACAAAGTGGCTCCAGGGAACGTTAGAGCAACGCAAGAAAACGTTTTACAGGTAACGGGTTTATTATTTGCGCCATCTGAAATAAATAACAAATATAACAATTTTTTTCAAACAGTTTTGCCCCTTTTCTGTAATTGGTTAGATAAACCAATCGACCAATAGGTAAACAGTAACCAGTAGCAGTAACAAATAGTGCAACATTTTCCATAGTGGTGATAAACCACATATATTTTACTTTCAACTGTCTCTGAATATTAAACGGGGATACAGGAGTGGCGAGGAATCGATGCTTTAGGGAAAATTACTTTAGGGTGCGGTGTGTAAGATGATCTTCGGTTGACAAAACTTTGGTCTGATGGGACTCCAGGTCATGGACCTGAAGATAAAGCTCTTTATTTTCATGTAAATGGATCTGATCGGTTTACACTATTTGGTGTCAGGTGAGATGATACAGCTGATTCATATAAGCTGACTCCTAATGGGTTATCAGGTGCATTGTAACATTTAATGGCCCTTAAGTTTTTACAAGCGTTCTTAGTGCACAGATACTTTGTGTTTGTGTGTGCGGTAGGAAGGTGCAGGCCTGTGGGAGCGCTGGGTTATATCCAGACAAATCTTCACCGCGTCGTAAACAGCAGATGTTTAGATATATTCACGAGACCTCCATCACTGCGGTCCAACTGCGGTAAGGACGTTACAGCTCTCTGCTGAAGCAGCAGTTTACCGCACGTAATGGTCTCCTACAGCTGTCTAACAACCTAACACACTCTCCAACTGTTCTCTCTCATGCACAGGAACATATAATTGGTCGAGTAACTCAATTTCTGTCTTCTCTCTCTTCAGATTCGGGTTGACGGGCCTTCGCACGGCGCTTTACAGTACGAAACCGTTCAGGTGGTCGAGAACGGACCAATCCTGCGAGACATGGCCTTCTCTGACGATCAACACTTCCTGTATGTGATGTCAGAGTCTCAGGTGAGTCATGACTTTTTCCTCATTTTCATTTACGGAAAGAGGAAGATGAGATTCGATGAGAATTGGTGATGAACAGTAAGGTTTCACTTACTGTAAATACAGTTGCGGTAGGACCGCCGAAGAGAGAGCGGTACCTTTTTTCTGTATTATAAAAAGCGACAGATGATGGATTGGTGGAATAGATGTTCACACGCGCGGCAGGTCCAAAATAAACCCTATTTACACATGAGGACATGCTGTCTGAAAATGGCCCAATCAGTTTAATGGACAGAGTAGATTCGACTCAGTCCAGATATCTTTAGCACCACTGAAGCTTGTAAATGTCACCATCAGAAATACACCGCGTGTACTCCGGGCGGTAAAAACAGCCGGAGATAAATCAGCCTGGATACTCAGGCTTTCATTTCAGGTGAAATAATAACTTTTCATACCAGTCAAACAGATCCATGGAGAATTGATGCTGCCTGTGTCTGAGTGTAACACGGTTGATCGCTAGGTGGAAACACTCAAGTCTGCTGCATAAATCAAAATAACAGCGTTTTATCAGTGTTTTGACCTTTGACCTCTGACCCCTAGATGAGCTTAATGTGCCCACTCAACCATATGATGAACATAAACACTCACAATGACAGAACCAGAATTTAAGAGTTCCATTTTTCTCTCTCCCTCTCTCACACACACACACATATACACCTTGAAATATCATGGAGAATTCAAGAATGGCATTTTTCCAACGAATCCTTTACTTTAATACAAGGTGCTATGACGCCACACTCAGGTGTGAAACCAGACACTCAGCCAGTGTCAAGATTTATAGATGTATTTTTATAGCTTCATAAATATAAAAACTCATTTTGTAAAATTCTCTTTGGTAGCAGTGGGGGTCATTAGAGCACATTCAGAGATTTGAGGGTCAGTTCATGTAGAATTAGCCAATGACAATGTTTCAATGCACTTTATAATTGCACTATCCTGTTGAAGGTTTGTTATGGTGATAGTTTGTCAGAGGACAGACTTAGAGATAGTTGTATGGTATGTGTGAACCATGCAGGTCTGGAACAACGTGGGTTAATGAAGTGAATGACAAAGTTACATTTTTGTACTGTCCTTTAAATTTTATCTAGTCTGTCATTTTCTCACCAGTAAACTCTACCACCAGTTCACATTACCAGTGATTGTCAATGAATCAAATTGTTTGGGTAACTCAAACCAGCTTGAACACTGTTGTAAACATGATTTAATCTCATTTAAAAGCGCTGTTTAAGTTTAAACTGGGCCCCGATCAGCCACTTATGACCTGTGGGAGAGAAAAGATGTTTTCTTTAATGGGAATAAATACCAGAGCTGTGGTGTTCTGCCAGTGAATAATCTCACCCTGTTGCAATTAGCCTATTAGCCCAGTTAGAGAGCAGTCGCATGGCTTCTGTTTGGACCGGAACATCAGGGGATCGCATCTACTGAGGAATCATGCGTATATTTAGAAGCTATTTAGTGAACATGCGTTCTCTTGTCCCACCTGTAGTTCTGTAATGCCACACGGCACACACACACACAAACGCGTATTCTTTCTCCAGCCTCTCACTGTAAGATTTATTCTGTTTTGTTTTAAAATTTAATGAGCTGTGATGTAACGTGCGACTTTGGTGCCCGTTCGCACTGAGGCTTTGCTGTGATTCAGATCGCACACGAAGGCCTCATCACCTCTGTGTTTACGCGTCCGTGTGTTTTGTTACGAATAACAGGGAGAATATTAGACAGGCCATTTTTTGGTTTGTTTCTTTCTCCCTCACTCTTACAGCTTCTCTTTAGCGCTGCGGTTAAGATGTCTGCATTAATATTTATAGTCAAGAACAAAATTCTCAGAGACCCAAAATCTCATAACTGTGTTTGCAGGCATTGGCTGGTGTATCTGCTTTATGCTCTCTCTCACACACACACCACTTAAAACATACAGTCCCCCTTCATTTAAACGTGCACACACACACACACAAACACACACACACACACACTTATCTGGAGTGTGTGTTGTTTATGTGAGGTAGTCCTGTGGTTGAAGATGCTCAAGGGAGCTGCTGGGAAATACATTACTGTACTGTACTGTACACCTGTATACTGTGTTTATTTTGGTTTGCTTAAACCTTAACAGGAAACAATACAGATTAATATGCATTAGTGTACGGATGTTATCATACCAGAATATCAGTTCTGTATTCCAGTACAATGTTTTTTTCACGACTTTCTGTACCAAAAATTTAATTGCTGTTAAACGAGCTTCTAATTTAAAATGTTGAATATTAGCATACATATTTGCAAATTAAATTAAAACAATGGAACGTAACCTTTAATTACTTCTCAGTTATGTAAACAGCTCAGAGTAATAATTCACGCAATAGTTTGCATAAGCAGTAATGGAACAAAGAACAAAGAAATACATTAAAAACAGTCAGTATAAGACTGTAGTTTGCATTCACTTATGACAAACTGACTGTTTTTACATGTAAGACTTCACAAATACAGTCATTTTCACCAGTACACTCGACTGCTTTGATGTCGTGCATGTACGTGCACGTACAGTATATGAGCATTAAAATGCAGCTGTCTCTCAAACAGAGAACTATGGTAATACCTATAATTTTATTTGATTCTAGTATCAATTTTGTACAAACGTACCGGGTTCAGTTCACACACACACACACACACACACAGACACACAGACACACACACACACAGATTCCCTGCGGTAGAGCAGAACAGAAAAACAAGAACAGTAAGTCGAAAAGCTCCTGGTGGTCGAGTCTTATAGAGAGAGAATAGAAGAGAGAGAGAAGTGTCGGCAGGCAGGAATCATTGTGTTTGGGAGGCACGGATGTCTGTGTTACACGTGTGATGACGGCTGATTGGTTGAACAGAGTTTGGGATCAGGAGCTCATGGTCCCCTCACAGCATGAGCCACAGCTGATGTCAGCACATGAGAGAGAGAGAGAGAGACCTGTTGATATCCATGTTTATATCATCTGTGACATCAGTTACAATGGATCTTCGAAGGCCAATTTTTAACTATTAAAGGTGTGATGTTACATCCAAAGCACCACGGGTGATGACCTTTGACCCTCACACATGACTCTGCCTGACTGTACTCGTTACGTGTCATTGTGGGTTTACGTATACGACAATAACATAAATAAATTCAAAAGCGCTGACGAGAGTACAGGAAATAAATTACAGAGGACGGTCATGTTTGTTTGTTTCATCTGTGTCAGTGTTTGCCCTGAAACTTTTATCTCATTGATCACTTTTTCTTTGCTTCGCCCCCCCCCCACACACTCTCTCGTCTCGCTTTCTAATTAATCCTGATAATCCCTCTAATTAAATGTAGCTACTTTCCTGTATCATTTTAAAGAGCAAGATAAATGTGTTTTTTAAGGAAAGGAGGCCAGACTGTCTGTTGAGAGTGATGCAGATTACAGTTATCAGAGCTCAGCGCTAATTATTGCGCTCGCCTTATTGTCCACGTTTTTCATGCATCCTTTTAAGACTAAGTGGTTTTGATTGTAACCTTAACAGTGTCGGTATCAGACATGTGTGTGCGGTCAGAGGGACAGCTGCGGCCGCTAATGACCGAGATCTCCACTGTAGTTTCTTGAATGACTGGGAGGTTTGGAGCTCAGTGGAGTTACATTAATTGCAGGTCTTGGTGCTTTAAAGCATTTTGTTCTGTCAGTAACATCCAATTGGGAGTCATGTTCCTCTCTCTCAGTTCACTGTCATTTTACACTGGATTTTTGGATCTGCCTTTTGTGTGAGAGGCGAGCGCATCTGCCTGGGCTTTGTCCTACCCGAAAGCGTTCGGCCCGCAATTTAAGACAAGCTTCATCTGAATCTAAAGAATCAATGCTTTCCATTTTCAGGGAAATTAAATTGATTACCCTGTCTGTCGGCGTTTCTTGTAACAGCTATATGTCGCAATGCATTGTGGGTATGACGCTGGCGCCGGAGCGAGTGTCCAGCTACCAGGGAACATTCTTAGAATGTTGGCTAAAAGTTCTTTTAAAGTTATTCAAAATGTTCTGGCTGTAACGTTAGTAGAACGTTTAAAAACTATTAAAAATGTTATTTTTAAGTAGTTAGTGAAACATTTAAAACAATTTGTTGAAAAATGTTCTTATAACCAAACAATAACCTTAATACAATGCCTACAAACTGGAGGTTTTAAATGCTCCTAAAACTTTAAAAACAATGTTTTTATTACTTAATGGAAACATTACAGAAACATTCTTACAACCTAAAAGTGTTAGTTGGGGTCTTCTCTCGACATCCGGGTTCACAAGGGCGTTTGGTTGTGTTATTGCCGTGGCCTACTTACAGCGCAGCCCCATTGTGTTCGAGTGAATAGAGGACGTCTACTCAGGACGTCTGGCCAGGAAACTTTCCAGGAAATTTCAGCCAACAAGAGCAAAAGAAACTTCTGTCGAAATGCAGATTCGGTTTACAGGGTTGTTTTCTCAGGCACACGAATATTGATTTGCAAAAGCACACAGAGATACACACACAGCGTACCGCAGAGCTCATGCAGGAAGTCTCATCTGAAGTATGTTTGTTCAATGTGTGTGTGTGTAGTTGTAAACACACTGAAAAACATATTTTTCTTGTTTTTCTACCATCGTGTGGACCATATGTCCCCATAAGGATGGTGAAAATCACACACACCTACATTGTGGGGACAAACCAGCGGTGTCTACGCGAGAA
Organism: Botia almorhae; assembly: GCA_036877575.1. Taxonomy (NCBI): domain Eukaryota; kingdom Metazoa; phylum Chordata; class Actinopteri; order Cypriniformes; family Botiidae; genus Botia; species Botia almorhae. The sequence goes on along the minus strand of JAZGTJ010000124.1, from coordinate 162,765 downwards.
ACTGGTTGGTAAACATACTAAATGATGCTTATTTGAAATGTAAAGGTTTTTGTGAGGGTTTGTACATTTTAAAAGTCATTGTGTCCATGAAATGTCCCCACAAAGATATTGTACAAACGTGCGTGTGTGTCTATGATATGCCCCATTTGGATAGTTAGAAGCATTTGTTTGTGTTTTTCAGCAGTGTGTGTGTGTGTAGCTCTGATCTTTCCTGTATAGTGCGTTCAGTGATGTGGTTCTTGTGTTGGATGCCTGTAGGCCTAATGATGTCACCTGGACAGAATCGTCACTGATGTTTGTGTGACGGTCAGCAGAGGAGCATCAATGAGCGAATGTAAATGCGGTTAGCACAGAGAGCGGCTGGTTCACAGCACAAATAATTGCATTTTCTGTCTGTGAGGCCCCCAGGGCCTTGAAGGGCCCGGCTATCACGCTACAACCCGCTGGACTGTTTAACCATGACAGGAGCAGCCACCAGACCTGAGCAACTGCTGCTAAAATGCTATTTATAACTACAAAACAATAGAAGTGTATCAAAAAAGCTTTAAGCAGATGTAGGAAGGATGTATTGTCTGAAAGTTGTGAATATGTGTGTGTGTGTGTGTGTTTTTCCGTGGTGTTACGTGTGTTAATGAGATAATGTGATAAAGTTCAGATTCAGACACCTCAGTACAGCCGCCTCGTTTATAGCGAGAGAGGAGAAAATCACAGCTCATATTTCCAACCTTCATCATCTTCCACCTGAACACGGGTACGAATGCTCTTTTCGTGACCCCCCTCTGATGGCCAGATAAAACTGATATTATTTGCAGTCACATCAGGTGTGTATTAGCGGCGAGATGTATTTATGATGGACGTTGATGGATTCATTTCATAAATCAGCCGCGATGAGATGCTCTCATCTGTTTTCTGCTTTGCGGGTGGTTAAACAGCTGAAAACGTGAAGAGAAGATGGAGAGGGAGAGATCAGATGTGTGTGTGTGTGTGTGTGTGCTCATATGTCGTGCATGTGCATGTGTGTGTCAGGTTTGAGGTTTGATGTAAATGTGTGTTTTAATTCAACACAGTTGAATTCAAAACCGTTTTCTGATTGGCTACAGGTCAGCTATTGCTGGTCAGCAGGTGATTGGCTGGGTCGATCTTGGTGCGTTTCATGGCTTCTTGTCTGAAGCTTGTTGATTCGATGACTCATCGGTTCCCACAAGCGTGTTGTTAGATCAACGATAATGGCAACACACACACACACACAACACACACACAAAACACGTGTAATCTTGACTGTGCTTCAAAGCCTAGTTTTGTTGATGTACCTTGACATCTGAGGACATCACAGATGCTTCTGTGTTGGTCAAATATTCGGTCACTTTTCATACTAGCCTCTGTTTACTTCGAAATCTAAAAGATGTGCATAGGAAACGCAGGAAGTGGAGAACAGAGAGACGGAAGAAGTGAGTTAATGCCAGCAGAGGGGCACTGAGCTACAGATGAGCCCAGTGGATTAAACTCCATAATAAACCACAGCTGATGGAGAAACTCAGCCAGCCAGTCAGGTCTGCAGGATTTACTGACGGATTTGACGAGTGGAGAAACGGAAGAGGAGTTTATGTTTGCTTAGCTTCCTGGGGTGATTAAGGAGGGTTTGACGACCTGGTATTTAATTTGGCACGTCTTCTAGCGCGTGATGTTTGATCTTATAGCCGAGGGGTGCGAATTGAACAATGTGTACGAATTAAAGCTCACGCGCACACACGCATTATATGATGCAGCATCCAGTGAGGTCATGAAAAAGTTATGGACATGCAGCTAGTCGTTTGATCAGGCTTTTAATAACACATGCATGCATGAAAAATGAACGCAGTGCCAACAGGGGCGTGTGACAACTCCATCAGCTGGCCCGAATTTCTCTCACACTGGCCCTGGGCCATCAGGCCACCCTCGCTGTCGAGGCTTACACCCCACACACACACACAGAGCGATGCCCCTCTCTGAGTTACCGTCTGCATTAATCTGTTGGGCAGTGTCATTTGTCAGTTTGTCTCATTATCCGCTGGTCTCAATCCTCTTACAGAGCGCTCAGATAAATGACTAATAATCTAACAGATTTACGACATAATGAGATTCCCGAGTCCCTTTTCAGCGCTCCGGAGGGCAGCGGGAAGTCCTCTTTCTGGACACATTTGTCTTCCTCTTCTTCCCGTGGTCTCTCTCTCTCTCTCTCTCTCTCTCTCTCTCTCTCTGCGGGGAGTGTGTTAAAACACGCTCTGTTCTGGGCTGCTGAGAAATGGTACAGAGAGCAAAAAAAACACAGTAAAGTGTTAAGGACGAGAGAGAGAGCGCACATCCACTCCAGTCCAGCAGGGTGCGCTGTTTATAGACTCGCTTACTGCTTAAAAACGATGATATTCTAGGAGATTCAGGATCATTTAGACTGCTTTGTACAGGCACTTTTGTGGCTTAAATATGATAAACATAAACAGATCAAAACCGAAACACACGCACTCACAAACACAGATACACACAAGGGGCGAGGCACAGACTTTTACAGAAGCACAGCAGGCGAACAGGAAGAAAGCCTGTCATGTCAGGGGGAGAAGTTTTACGGGCGGCTTCTAAACCACCTTATCATTTTCTAAAGGTGATGAGAGTCAATCTGGCTCTCTGCTCACCGAGGCTTAACCCGCGCTCTCTCAGGCCCCCTGTGCTAAAGTGGGCGCTCGGTCACAATGCCTGATCATTTACCTCCTCATAGCTGTGAAATGGAGGAAGAGAATTCAGGTGTGCATCCGGGGAGAGACGGAGGCTTTGTGGTAGCGCTGCGGACAGCTGACAGGCATCATGTGTACGTGACAAGAGAGAAATGACTTCTCTCCTGGATTTAAAACCTCACACACGCACACACACACACACACACACACACTGCGGCTGCTCCAGAGTTCATGCCATCTGGAGCACTCTTCCTCACAACCTCATGTTCTCTCTCTTGTGTTATCTCTCTCTCTCTTTCTCTCTCTCTTGTGTTATCTCTCTCTCATTCTCTCTCTCTCTCTCTTTCTCTCTTGTGTTATCTCTCTCTTTCTCTCTCTTGTGTTATCTCTCTCTCTCTTCTTCCCTCTCTCTTGGTGGCTCTATTTTTCTCTATTTATCTATAAAGGTCTTTAAGGGCAGCACCCAAAAATAGCTCACCCCAAAAATGACACACATTCTGTCATTCCACCCTTGTGTCATTCCAGAACCAGATGCTTTATTTTAATGGTCTGTGAAACACAAGTAATTGTATTTGGAAAATCAGGGGCAGAAATGAGGAATAACTGAGTAATGTACCACATATATCCGCGTTTAATATCATTAGAGCATAATGTAACACATAATAACTATGTTTCTCAGGGTTATGTCAGTAAAAAAAACATTTGCATAGCTCCTCCCTGATGATATTTATGCATTTGGATGGCAATTACCTAATTCACAAGAGACAAGGAACGTCTGGGACAATTTGCCATTGTGCCAAATACCAAAATTCTCATTATAATTCTCACAAATGTCTAATAGTATCTCGCAGTGGTTTAAATGCAAAGATTCTCCTTGTGGACTTAGGGGTGTCGGTTTGGAGGGGAATTAAATACCTCACCACAGAGCCCGAGAGCCTGACATTTGTCTGAACGACAGATACTATGAGTTCCGTTTTCTGGGTGTCTGGAAAAAACAACCTGACAATAAAACTGCCCCAATAAATGCTACATAGTTTCAAATACACTTAAATCCATTTAAAACTGAAAATGCTTCATAACGTCGTGTGTCCAAATTATTTCACGTAAATGTCGCTTAAACGTTGAGATATCTGTGTTTGTGTACGATTGTGACAGAGAGAGGAATAGTTTGACAGGGCTTCAAAACGCAGCGCCGCAGTAAACGCGCTGACAAATGAGTGCTGACACCAGAACAAGACTGAAGCTCTTAAATATGAGCTGTGATTCACTGTGACCGTTCGCTCTGTCCTTATATAAACCTTATAGTCGCATCTTCTCGTTCTTTAAACGCTGTCTCGCTTTTTGTTTGCTTTTCAGGTCTGTTTAGAATAGAAATTGTTCCATTTCGTAATATAAAACATAAAAACGCAGCGGTAATGATGTCGCCTGTCATTCCGCCTGCCCGACCGTTGTTGACCTATCGGCTGTCATCTGTGCTTTGATTGACAGCAGTCATCCACCAATGACAGGTCATCAATCAAAAGGCTGAGGAAAGCAAAGGGCGCAGAGCCGTAGTCATGGAGACAGGGATGGCAGAGGGTCTTCTGTCTCTCATAGCCATTACATCTGTATCTGCTTTTTTTTAGTTCTAATAAGTCTGAGGTCTTCAATCTGTTTCTCTTCTCTCGAGTGTTAATTGGCTGTAATAGAGAGATGCTGCAGCAGGAGTTAATGTCCCGCCCTGAACGCTCTCCGGAGATCCTCAATCCGCCGCGTGTGACACAACTGCATGTTTAAGCGACACGCATGCGCGTGTTCTCCCAGCCCGTGTTCTTTGCCTTATGTTGTTTCAGCGTTGTGACGCTCCGGGTTTCTGTTTACATTAAGTATAAGCTGTTTTTAGTTTCATGATAGCTGATGATCGGAATGTCGGGAATGTCACAAATTGACCATGATAAATTCACATTTCAATGGCTGGTTGGTCATGGGGTATCTATTTGTTCTACGCTTTAAGCTCCAAAGATTCTGCTGTGTTACGGCTGAAATGTTGTACTGATTTTGTTTGCATAATAGTATCAAAACATGGAAAATCAAAACCTTCATTATACACACTTTATTATGGGCCCAGACAAGTGCAGTCAGGCAAACTCCAGTATACAGTCATTTTATTGACAAAGATACAATGAAACAAACAAACAAATAAATAAATCTATAGTAGTTTTGTTCATAGTGTAAATTTTGGCTTTTACGCATCTCATGTTGTTCACAGATAATAATTATTTACGTCAATGTCCCACTAAATTAAGCGCTCCGCATACCATTGTTGTAGTAACTTCTATAAGCCGTTTAACATTATATAATAAATATATACTCCAATAATAAATATATAACGGAAGCTCTGCTCTGTGTCCCCAGCTGACCCGGGTGCCAGTGGAGGTCTGTGAGCAGTACTCCTCATGTAACGAGTGTCTGGGGTCCGGAGACCCTCACTGTGGCTGGTGTGTCCTTCACAGCATGTAAGTACATCCACTCACACGGTTCTACGGTTCTACTGTACACACGAATGAATGACAAACTCTCTGCATTTACTGTACTACACAGACAAAGCGACTCCTGTTGTAAGTTCTTGAGAAATGTGTGTGTGTGTTATAAAAATAGATATTTTTATTGTAAAAATACAGAGTTTACCGTCTGATATTGAGTTGGTTATTGTATTTATAGCTAGCTATATAAAAACATTACAAGTCTATGGAATGTCCCCATTTACAGTAACTTGAGTGTCTGTGTTTGGCGCTAGGTGATGAAAAGAGCCATTGCCCAAACGTTCACACTTTTCTCGCTAATGGATTTTAGACACGTGCCCACACGCATGTGCACACACACACCCAAACAAACACGGACCCTCACGCACAGCTCACCTTATCCCCCTGCTGAGTTCTGAGGGTGATGGATGCTTTAGACCCTCAAGGGATGGTCACATTTCCCACTCCATTGTAAACTGAAAATTGGATTCTTGTCCTCTTTTGAGGACTTTAGAGAAATGTGTGTGTGTGTGTGTGTGTGGCATGCCAGTCCCACATACAGTACTTGCGTGGCACGTTTTCTCACATCTGTACTGTACAGCCCTGTATTCATTCCTTCTATGTCTTCAAACAGCTCACACACACACACACACACACACAAACACACATCACCATTGCCACTAAAGAGTGTCAGGGCCACAGAAATGTCTGTTCAACTCTTAAGTGCCGGAGATAGAGATGGTGAAGATGAAGAAACAAGGACAGTAAAAATATGTGTAGAGTTGACCAGTGTGTCGCCCAATCTCTCTCTCTCTCTCCCTCTCTCTCTCTCTCTCTCTCTCTCTATCACTCTCTGTCTCTCTTTCTTTCAGGATTTGTGAGTGCTTTGAGAGTGAGGTCATGAGACCAGGGTCAGGCATGCTTAATATCTCACACTCGGGTGTCTCTCACCCTCTCTCGCTCGCTCCCTCTTGCCGTTGTAAAAGTGAGACCCTTAACATAAAAAAAACACTCTACCAACATTACTGCAAGAACGTTTTGTGATAACTTTGAGAAAACTTCTACAGCGCATTAGCCAACGTTCCGAGAACATTTTCTGTTAGCTGAATAAAGCAGTACATTTCTACAGGAATGTATTGACAGATTCCCGCTCATGCGGTGACTGAATATTTGTTGTTTTGTAATGGCCGATGAAAGCCACAGCATCTAACGGATCGATGTGGAGATAAGCCACAATCACCGCGATCATTTCCCTTCAGTTTCAGTGCATTCGTGCATTAAAGCAGACCTGTAATTCCGTTGAACTGTGGAAAAAGATAGAGAAAGAGAGATTATGTTGAAGAACTAAACCAGCTCTACTTCAGACATTATCTAGTGGGTTAGGTTAGGAAAGTGCTGGGCACAGAAGTTTTCATGCAAGCTTCTCACTCTCAGTAACTGTGTGGTTCTGGGACATCCTCAGATATGACCGTAGTAACTACAGCACTGTATCGTGTGAGCTGTTTTGTGGTTTGGTATTAAAAGGCTTCATTAACTCCGAATATGTATTTATATTAATATATAAATATAGCAGATATATAATAAATATGGTCAGTATTTATATATAATATTTAGTAGGTGTGTACAGCCTTTCTCATCCAAAAAAACAAGCAAAAATAATTGTTGACTCAATTTGCATCTGCCTTACGTCTCGCCCAAACTTCCTGTTTCGACAGGAAATTACATCAGCTGTACATCAGCACAGTACAATAATAACTGCTGGTCAAGCCAGTGCATGATGGAGTTCATGCATTAAATTATAAAATCACACACTAAACAAAACATAAACATGCAGTTCTTACCTTTATGATCTGATTCCACCTAATGTTCATTCTACTCTGGACTTTTTTAGACAAATTAGGTGACAGTTTTGGTCGACAGGAAAAATCAGACATGCGACAGATAATAATCAGGGCACCAAGTTGTCATTTCAAAGTCCTTCTTACCAGGTCACACTGTATGTGCTAAGGGTCCCGGGACCCTAACTGCTGGGTGTTCAGCTGCTTCTCTCTGGCAGTCTGGAGGTGTTGAGCCACAGCAATCAACACTAATGATTACATTGCGCCCTGCTGTTAGTCTTCTGCAGAAATGTTTAGAGGAAGTTTGTAACACTCCTTCCTGTCCTAGCGCCCAGCCTTTTGTTCATGAGTTAAATAAGGTCAATACACTGGCCAGCAGAGCATAAATGCAATAATCTACTGTTTGAGAGCAGGTCACTGGGATGAGACATATCACTCCGGTCCTTCAGGGAGATCAGCGAGTCAACAGAGTTCCACACGATCACCAGAGACAGTGAGAGAGGCGGGAAAACACTTATATGGGAGGGAGGGCTGGATTGTTTGTTCTGTACTGTTATTGATTATGGAGCAAATGGAGCAGTGGGGTTAAGGGTCAGGGAGTCCTTTTAAAAGTGTGTGTGTGTGTGTGGGGGGGTAGCTCACTTGGGGAGATTGTGTGTCGCTAAATTAACAATGCATTGACTCAGTCTCAGGATGCTTGGCTCTGACATTGGGTTTGTAGACTGAACACACACACACACACACACACTTTGTCCCACTCAGCCATTTTTTCTCCAAACCTTTTAGCACAGGTCCCGATGAACAGTGTAAAGTAATCAACAGTGTTGATTCCATGAAGTTTAAACATCAGAATGTTGAGCTGAAAAAGAGAAGAAAGAAAGAAAAACAAAATGACAGAATTTCCAGTCTCATTAGTGGAGAACAGACACGTTGAAGAAAATGGAGATCAGTGGAGAACAGACACAGGGTGCTGCTTAGGTACTTAGGTTTAGGTTTAAGAGCCTCTGTGCAAGTTTATGTCATTTATGAAGCAGTTTGTTTACTTTACTTTCATTTTCATTTATCTGATCTCTCTTCCTCTCTGCTCTGACTTGGAAAATATGATTTTTAATGTTTAGGTGAAAAGCTGACGGTATACACATCAGATTCGTCAGGGAATCAGTTTCTGAATTTGGTTTAATAAATCAGTTTATTTAAAAAAATAAAAGAAATCATTTATGAGTGACAGACATTACATTTATGGCTAAATCTATGATGCCTGTCCACAGTATTCATTTAATTCGAGAATAATCCCGGATCAAGTGGAAAATGTATTCCTCACAGTTTAATAACATTACATTTGTTCTTGACAACCCCCCCCCCCCCNCAGCTCCTGAGGGCTGCATTGAATAACTCTTTTGACTGCTTTACAAATGTCTTGACAACGTTGCCAAAATGTTTTGCTGGCGGTGGTTTCGCGCAGGGTGTAAATAAACAGTGATTGTGATGGTTCGGAGTGTCGTGGAGACGGATGGGCTGTAAATCATAATTAAGACAAAAATAAGACGGTCAGATTTCCGTCTCTCGTTGCAATACAAACGAAGACCCAGACTGACAGGAAGAGATTGACAGTGAGGCGAATTCATACTTCATAATAATAATATCTGTATGTATCTTTATTAGGACGTGTATGAGATATTATTTTGAGACAAATCAGAAATGTCAATATGTCTTCTTCCATCAGTCTCTTTGACGGCCTGTTACTGAGTTATTATGAGAGGTAAGATTGTTATTTATGACCGTTATGGTTGTTATTGACTTGTTTTCGGGTGTTTTGCATCACGGTTGTAACTATATTGTGGATTTTGTGGATATTGTGTGCAGTGCAGTATTAACCAATCAGAATCCAGGACTGTAACAATTCACTGGAATTTACTTCTGAAACTTCGACATCAGATGTTTTTTATAGGAACAATGTTCCTGCAGGAACCTGAAGATAGGTACAAGTTCACACTTGATGGTTTATGGCTCGTTCCTTGCACGGATCAATCATGGAACCTTCAGGGTTCCAGGGTCCCTAACCATCAAACAGTGAACAAACCAATGTTGGAGAACATTTGAGAAGATCATACAACCATTCAGACTCCAAATTGGTACAGTTTATTCTGTACATGATAAGGAACGAATCATGTTCTGATCAAAGCCTGAAGGTTGGAAATTTTGCCGCTGTGACCTTCATTGCTGTCAACATTTAATATTTATTTCTAACAACCCGGCTTTTAATGTCTTGCGTTTATGCAGGTTTTAAAGCAGGTCCTTGATCTGCTGTACGTGTGTGGGGGGTTTTGTTCGCGCTAGTAGAAGGTCTTCACCAGCGTTCTGTTCTAAGGGTGAGAGAGGATCTATCATTGTCTTTCAGAGGACGGCTCTCATGTTACTGTCTGTACAAACGTCCGTCAGGAGCATTTACAGGAACGATGGTGCTGTGGAAGTCTTGTGGGTGTGATGCTTAGTCTTCTTTTCAAAAGTGATTGTGGGGTGCCGTCCTGTCTTATAGGTCTCACTGCTGAGTCGTGCATTGTAGAAGACATGTTTGTTTTTCACCAAGTGAAAGGGGATGCCCTATGCTTTAGTAAATGTTGATAATTAACCTTGTTAATACATTTTAGTTACATGTTAGTACATTTTAAAGCCCTGATTTGCATGATTTTGTAAGGGTCTGGCAAACATTAAATAAATAGTATAATTTGAATAATTATTTTTAATTAAAAATAAAAAAAGAGACAAAATGTATATTATAAAAAGAATTATTATTTATAAACATAAACACAAATTTATGGTTACAGATATTTTGAATATTAGGTTTATGATAAACAGATATTTGATTCATTTTAAAACAAGTTAATAAGTAAAAAATAATGGGTATGTATTCATTTTTCAGTAAATATTGTCACTCCTGTGTTGCTTCTTTCAAAGAAAGTCTGGCCAAGTCAAAACATCCCCAAGTCTACTCAGCCCTGAGCTGTTTTGGACACAGGGCACGCACGGCACCCTCTGTGCCCGGTGAAGAGTGGCGTGTCTCTGGGGAGCAGGGCTGGCTCTGTCGCCACTGGTGCCGAGCTCCTGAAGGGTGGGGGGAGGAGTTTGTAAGTGGCTTCAAGACAGAAGTACAGCCACACTCATGACTATCACTGAGATCTCTCGAGGAGCAGACAGCCCTACATGACTCAAGTTATCCCTCACTGTCACCGAGAAAAGAGCGAGAGACAAAGAGAGAGAGCATGAAGGAGAGAAAGAGTCTGTGTTGGTGTGACAGAGCACGAACCAGACTGTGAGAGAGAGAGAGAGAGAGAGAGAGCGAGAACAGGCCTCTGGTGCAGCTGTTTATTTTATCACCAGTGTTTGGGAAGCAAAAAGCTAACCACAGCTAACTAGTTAACTACAGTAAAGTTACTCAAGAGCATGTTTTTAAAACCGTATAATTATCAAACTGTACAGAAAAAAGATTACCGATAGTATCAATACCGTCAATGTCACACGCTGGCTTTCACCAAAACTTTTCAGCCGGTTGATATGAGATTTACAGCAACCTCTCTCAGCTCCTAAAGGTTTCGTTTACGGTAATGTACTGTATTAACTAAAGATACAGTGCTGTTACAGTGAGAGAATCTCAAGCCGTAAAACTGCCTGCAATGCAGTAGGAATAATTACTGCTGTGAGTTTTACAAGAACTGTGTGTACAGCAGACACATCGCAGATGTGTTTGTTATAGCCCCATTTTACGTGGTCATATTTATTAAAAGTTTATAACTTGCTTACAAGCTTATAACTTGGAACGCAAACAGTTTAAATGTGCTCATTTCCACTCTGCCTTTGTGTCGCTTTTGGAGGTCTTTGTGTTCTCCCGTGTCTGTCTCGCCACTGAGAGTTGATTTAACCCCTGTGGCTTCAAGGAAGAAAAGATCTCCGCTCAATCTAAACGGCCGGAGATAAAAACAGAGTTGTAAACGTTCCCTGGAGTTCATCCTGACAGCCGGAAGGCGGTCACAGGAGAGGGATCGGGTGTTAATATGCGCGATGTTTGATCAGATCTGGGGATGTGGTATCGGAGAAGACAGATAATCTGTTTAATATAAACAGGGTAAGATTGGTCCCCCAGCCAATGGAGGAGCAGGGACATCTGAGAGATGAGATGAAGGAGCCCCTCAAAGATGTTTTTAACAGCTCCCGAAATTGCACGCGAGTTTGGAGGCGAGTTGTGCTGCGTCACCGAAAACTTGGTGCTTTTTTGCGCAGTTGAGATAGATTGGACTTGTATGCGCAGCTTTGATACGTAATGCGTCTCTCCTGTAGGGCTGTAAGTTGGAGTTGGATGGATTTTGTGAGTCTTGCCGTAATTAATTTTTATACCGTAATTATAATAGTAACAAGTTAGCTTTAACACATAGCTTGTAGGTTGTTAAACGTTTGCAAGCAACAATCACAACTTGGCGTTTTCGTATTTACAATGCGTTGTTTTTAATCTTGTGTTATGCAATATGAAGCGGCTGTCAAAATAATGCAAATAAAAAAATATATTCCAATAAAGTATTTTTGATATTCATGATACATACCGTCACCATTATCAAAAAAACATTCTTATGTCTTGATATGTGACATCATAATGGTCATACTGCCAACTTCACATTGCATACTGCTCCACACTCATTTTCCACTCAGCTAAAGGATTGTGGCCCAGTGGGGGGCAGTTGCCCTGAGGTCTCTGCTGGGAATAATCGGGGGGGGAGCCACTGGGCTGAGTAACGACTCTCTTCCTCCATCTTCCTCTCTATCCCTGCTGTCTGCATCCTTCCTTCAGTTTCATCCCTCTCCTCCTCCCTCTTTCCATCCATCCCTCTTCCTGGCTCTCCATAATGATGCTGACCGACGGGCTCCTCTCTCACGGGGGCTCTGGGGGTCTGGTTCACAGTGCTGCCTCTAAATTTAAACCTGCCATTTGTCAGCATGAATGCTCCTTCCTTGGTTGGTCTTTCTCTCTCCCTCCCTCTCTCTCTCTCTCTCTCTCTCTCTCTCTTTTTCTCTAGGTCTCTTGCCCTCTCCTGTTTTTAAAATGCACAACGGTACATCATACGAGGACGGCGTGCATCCTTTTAAAAGCGTTTCATTTCAGGAGTCGTCTGATTGGCCGCTAGGTTCAGCTCAATTTCCCACAGTTCTCTTACCTCTCATCTGTTGTGACACTTAAATTCAGGCTTAGTTACATGATAGTCAGCCATGCATGAGAGGACAGTGGGAAGCCATCCCCAAGGAAGGCTCAATAACCGTCAGGAGGAATCTGTATTTAAGTGCATATTCAAATATTCAGTGACTCATCCAGAAGTGATTTCACTTCACTATGACATGCAGAGCGTGAACCAGTCTGCAAGTCTGTCTTTAGTGGTTAATTCAGTGGTAATGCAGCACCGCTGCTTTGCCCTTTATGCTTTATTGAGTTCAGATAGACGTTCGTGTAGTATAATTGGCTGAGGAGCAGCAGGGCCTTTTACATGAAACATTTCTGTTATCAAAATTATAAGAGCTCAAATGCTTCTGCGTTTTTCCTTTTGCTTCTGCCTCGCTTTCTTATTCTTGAAGTATTTCGGCGTTAATTAGACATGATATTAATATTTACAGATGCATATAAAACAAGTTTAAAAGTTACATGGTTTCGCTGCGATTTTTCATATTTCGGCATCTGGCACTATTAATATTTTAGACCCATATTTAGCAGTGCTATCGCAAGCGAATATAAATACAGGACTGGCTACTGTATTATGCACATAAATACATCTCATTAAAAGAGGGCGAAAGGATCAAATGAATGTTTGGGAAGCACAGATCTAATCCAGAGTTCCTATTCCGGTTTTATAGATTCCAAAGGTAATGTAGATCATGCTTACTACTCGTGTAGATCATGCTTACTACTCATAGTTTTGTTGTTGTATATGCAGTCTACTCTGGGTGAATACTGCACACTTAGTATGTCATCTCATTTATTATTATTATTATTATACAGTTGTTCTCCATTATTTATGTTAATAAACTTCTCTCTGCTGGTCAACCCATAGGATTAAGCTGTAAACGCTGCTCAGTTTCTGTCATTGGTCACACATAAGCAGTTTTGTACCTCATGTACCTTACATTATCAATTAGTCTTGGCCACAGCGAGTTGGTGTTATGTTTTAGTTTGAGCCCAAACTCGTTCTTACGGTAAATTAACAATTGAAGTCGGACGGAAGGTAAAACTCTATTTAACAAACCTCTTAATTTTCCTGCTTGTGGCTGATTCTGTTAGCTGGATCGTTTTTCAAAAGCAATTTGTGTTTTTTATGCGAGAGGCAGCGCTAGACCCTCATCCCAATCAAAACAAACTGAAATGTAATAAAAAAATAAAGCTAACCAGTATATTTAATTTTCATGCACTGATTACACACGGTATTTATTGATGTGGCATTTACTTGCGGACGCCCTGCTCCATTGGCATGAATGGTGTAATGGATTTTGGGTCAGTGTGCCAGATCAGGGTAAACTGATCACAGGGGAAACAGGAAGTGGGCGAGCGAAGCGTAGGGCGAGATGCCAGGGGGTTCCTTTCTTACGTTTGCCCACAGTCAGCGTGTATTCGCTTTGATCTGATTTCATTTCCTGTTCATTATTCATTAAAGTAACACATTTCTTTATGTTCAGACAGCATTTACATAACGAGGGAAACAAATTAGCCCTTCGTCTTCTAATCGAGCGGTTTACTTTACCAGCGATAAGGCGTTGAAACAAACCTCCCGCGTGTTGACAGGTGCGCTCATTTAATCACGTACAAACACACAAAGTTTACAGTGTGTGGAATGTGTGTGTGTGTGTGTGTGTATTCACACGACATGACATGCAACGCATTTTCACAACACATTTTACACCAATAACGTTACATTTCCTAGTGAAAAGGATGTTTAATGGGGAAAAACAGGGCAGGATGGTTTTACTTTAACTTTTGGTTTTGAAAAGTTGAGAGGTGATTGGATAGGGTGAAAATTAAGACGACTTACTAAAATGGAGTCATTTCAAAGACAAACGTTTATTAGATTTTAATAAATAATTGCACCTGTTTTTTGGAACTGATTAATCGTGCATTAATTAAACTGGGTCAGTTTTGAGTTCATGTTTTCTTCCTGTATTTTTAAGATGGATTGGAGTAAAACATACGCAATGCGTACCCATACTGTACATGTATTGCTTTGCATTCTGCGGTCATTTTACTCCGGGCCTGTATTACACAGATGTGCTTGTAAAAACATGTTTATAGTCATTTTTTAATGTCAGGGTTTATAAGCCTTTAAAGGAAAGAAAATAACAAATATCCAAGTCAGCATAGTAATGTATAAAATTATAAACAGACAACATTCAGACGCTCCCTACTGGTAATTGGTAGTAATGCCTGTTTTTGTAGAGGCTTCTAGGTGTACAGATGTTCCCATAGTCTTGCCTTGCAGAAGTGGTGCAGACAGAGAGAGAGAGAGGCTGAGAGACTAGTAAGGTGTGATGTTCTAGATTAAGTGCATCTAAAAGCACATTCCATGTTCTCACCGAATCATCCAGAGACACACAAACAGGACGGTTGTCACTCCCAAAGCACTTAGTTTTCACTGTTTTACCACCCATGGCTTCGCGAGCGACACGCGTATGTAGCGCGTGGCATGCTTATTAAATCCTCTTTGTTATTTACCGGCAGATTATTCCCATTTTCATTCTGTTTGTCGAGTTCTCCGTAGCACAAATCTTAACTTTTCAATTCATTCACTGCTCTCTCTCGCTCGCTCTCTCTCTTCTACTGTGGAGGTATTACCCTGTCACAACTGTCGCTCGCTATGAACTTCTTTCGCTCGCTAAAGGAATCAACTCCGTTCTGATTCGTAGTTAATTGCTTCAGAGATTTGAATACGGCCAATCAGGATTAGTCGGGGAAATGGCAGAGAAAATCCTGACTGTGCCTCGCTATTTTACCCACTGTTGAACTGAAGAAGGTACAACCTAGAAATATATTAAACCCAAAACTCGACGGTGTTCTGTGTTTTGGAACTCTTGACAAACTGTAAAACCCTTTTAATTCCAATTTGAAACCTTATTTTTGAAGGGTGAGGCGTCTCGACTTTGTCGGAAACTACAATTTCTAGTTTGAAATGGTTGTAAGGGTGTCAAACCTCAGGCTTCGATTTAAAGCTGTAATACGATGTGTCTGGATCGGGTGTCGCCGTGTAGAAGCAGGCTGCTGATTGGCTGTGTGACCCAGCTTTATGAACGGGTCACGGTAGATGGTGTTTATATCTAAAGGAGGGTCTCTGAGCTCTGATTCTGTCCACCTGCAGAACCCAGGCCCATGAATACACTTCATTAAGGGCCGAACACAAAGCTGGCTTGTCCCCCAGCCCGTCGAGCCTGCTTCTCTATGACAAATAGAGTCGCTGTTGTGTTAGCACCGCCGAGAGAGACAGAAACTGGATAGTCACTAAAACCAACTGGTCTCTCTCTCTCTTTGTCTCTTTCCCCCCTTCCTCTCGTCAACATGAAACAGAAATATAATGCAAGGATTTGGACTGGTAACCAAGCTTGTGTTCCATAACTTTCATGCTGTGCTGGCCACATGGATTGGATGCATTACTGCAGTTGTTTTGTCCTCCTTTTTTGTCTTTCTTTCGACTATTTTACTGCCTGTCTTTCTCCTCTTGCTCATTGTTGTTGGTTCTTTTGGTGTTTGTTTTTCAGGTGCACGAGGAAGGAGAAGTGCGAGCGGTCGCCCGAGCCGCGTCGCTTCGCCTCCAACATAAAGCAGTGCGTGAGGCTGAGCGTTCACCCCAACAACATCTCTGTGTCCCAGTACAGCGTCATGGTGAGCAGAAAGCCTGGCACATAAACAAAACAGCCATATTATATTACTTGTATTATATGTTTTTATGATATAATGGCATAATATAATTAGTTTTTGGCTTTGATCATTGGATGGATGGATGGATGGATAGATAGATAGATAGATAGATAGATAGATAGATAGATAGATAGATAGATAGATAGATAGATAGATAGATAGATAGATAAATAGATGATAGATAGACTGTTCCATTCCCATGTAATTGTGCCATAAAATATCCTTGTTTTAGGAATCCTGAAGAAATACTGAATCCCTTTTAGTGTTTTTGAGGATACAGCCAAACGCAGGATATATTGACATTAGCTTCCACTAATTCAGTTATGGAGCCCGTTGCTGGTCTGGCTCCATCATTAATGCGATCATGCTCTTGTAAGTTCAGCCCTTATAGATTCGCCTGTTGCACTGAAGGGTTTTACCGAGACACGTCATGCATCTTGGCCACATCGCATGTGCTTGTTGATTCAGTGACACACACCTGACACGCAGGTACACGTGCATTGAAGAAAGATTCTGGGTGGCTGGAGATGAGATGTACCTCATCCGCTCTCACATTGTGTTTGCAACTTTGCATTCGTATATCTACACCCATATCTCTGAACAAGACAGTTACTGTTTCTGTCGGTTGTGTTGTGTGTCGGCTCATTGCAGCTAAATGCTGACTCTCACACTTGCTCGTCCAGCGTGTGTGTGTGTGTAAAATCCATCAAAGCAGGCCATGGTTTCAGACCTTATCCTCTTGTAATGCAGCACCTCCTCTGAGCCTTTATATCAGATTAACGTCTCCACTAGTGAAGCTGGTCTTTCAGCTGATTCAGGATCTGCGTTCTGGGCCCAAAATCGAACCTCAACTAGCAACAAGAGAGCTAATGACCATCCTTATGTCAGCATATACAGCAAACGTTGTAATCACCAGGAAAACGGTTTAATGGGAACTACATATGTTTGAAGATACACAAAGTAACTCATTATTCTTTGTTTTACAGTGTCTTACTTTACAGTAAGTACAGTACTTTACATACAGTAAAGTACTGTATGTCTTTCATTGAGAGCTTTGTGTGGATGGTATCTAGGCAACCAATCAAAGCAGATGTCTGGAGATTTAGTAGCAGCTGTGTTTATCGTCATTAAAGAGTCAACGTTATCGTTTCCATGGAGAAATAATCACAATGAAATTCAGTGATAAAGTCTTAAGGCTGTAGCGTAAAAAAACAATGCTGGTCTTTATTATGTTACGTAATTACCGACTGTATGACATATATAATGTTCTGAACGGGGTGGTCATTGTGATGATTGGTCAGGGATTTATCCATACAGCATCCGTGAGAGAGTTTAACCTTTTACCTGCAGTCTGAAAGTACCTACAGGAAAACAACATATCTGTTATGCAGAAGATTATAAACGGTACGCAGAAACACACCAAAAGCAAACGCGCTATTTCATGACCTTTTCGTTATTACATGCATGTTATTTGAGGAGATAAACAAAAACAGACAAACAGTTTCTTTAAATGGTCAGTATAAAGCAAATAGGGACTGAAGCAAGTTTTTCATACAAGAAAACAGGTTGTTATACGTTTGCGTACAATACTTTTCATCTCATAACCTTTATATTAACAAGCCGTGCTTTTATTATTATTTTATGTATTTACATGGAATTATTTTTGATAATACACAGGCTCTGATGAGCAGAGTGCACAACATTATCTGAAGAAGGATTTCTGTTGTAAATGACTTGTTTACGGAAAACGTCAGTCATGACCGAACTCAACGCTATAGGTGCTCTCCGAATTCATTTATATGTAGATTAAATTTATCCGTGCGATTTTAAACTAGGACGAGGGACAATGAGTAGAGTCTCGCAGCTCTGGGGGTCTCCAGGGGGTACAGCGACGACTGGTTCTCTTTCCTCACAAATCCCAAGGCATAATTAAAACCCCGCGTCAGTATCCGAAGTCTTGATGCATTCTTCTGTCGAGGTAGGAGGTAATCAAGCAGACCACATTCCCATGTCGTACCCTCTGTCACCAGAGACCCTTTTTTGTTTGTTTGTTTGCGGCATCCGTCTCGGCGCCGAGCGGGATGATTTTTATATTTATCGTGGTTCGTTCGTTCGCGTCGCTCGGAATCTAATTGAAGGAACTCTCTCTGCATCCCGCTCGTAAAGGAAAAATAAATTAAATCCCAGAGTGCATCCTGAACTTTAATAGGAAAGCGGGAAACGGCGACAGAGGGGACGGGATGGGAAAAGAGTGTCTGCTACATGTCCCTTTTCTTTAAAGAGCAATCTAAAAACAGACCCGGTCAGCCGTTCCGTTGAGTAAAGGGTGTTGCAGCCTATATCACAAATGCAGCTGTAGCCGATATTCCCGTCAGTGTGGATTTCATCCACGCATTCTAACATGCATTTAGTATTGGGATGGCAACTGGGTATTCGTAAGGTGAATTGCATTTACACCTGTGCATTCCGATGCATCTCAAATGTGATGAAAACAAGGTCACCCAAAAATCATTGACAGAATTGTCTACCTGCTTCATGTTACCATATATTTATATATTTTATATATATTTTTAGAGAGACAAAAACAACATCTGGTCGTTTTTAACTTGACTTTTAACATCGTGCTATCTGATAGTCAAGAGTCACATGTTAAAGGCTGGTGAAGTGCACCTCTGTTTCGAACCCACATCACTTGCACTTTCTTTAGTCTTCTTTATCGGTCACTCACTTCATGATTCTGGTGTCAGGTGACACAGTGGGCTCCAGAGCTGGACTCGTAATTTATCGGAAGGCTCAGTGCCAGAGGGCATTGTGGGTAACAGAAATGCAAAGGACGCAGAAAGAGAGAGCAACTGCTCTCCAGATGAGAGTCATAAAGAAGCGAGAGAATAAAACTCCTCAGCTGTCTTTCTATCCTCTCTCTCTCTTTCTCGCTCCATTGTCCAGCCTCTTGTGGTTATTGAAACGCATTAGAGTCGGTGCAGGCTGAGTGATAGCCGAGTGAAGTCTGTTGATGTATCTTGTCCTCCAGGAAATTTGGGAGATATGTGACCGTCGGTTCAATGGCCTGATTGTGGCGCGCAGCTGGCCACGTGTCAGCCGGGATATTTATGGAACGACCAACGCGTGCATTTTCCTAAATGTCTGGATGTCCGAGACTGGATTGAGCTTTCCCATGTGTGACGTCTGCAGACTTCTTTCTGTCTCTCAAGAGCATTTCAAACCGCCGGCGTGAGACAATATCCATGTTACAGCAGTTCTAAGATCAGCAGCACGACAGCACGGAAATTGGACGTTTATTTTGTGCGCAAAGACTGTCAGTTCTGTTTCACGTTTGAGTTGCGGTCACACAGACTTCTGGAATGGATTTAAGCATTACAGATCTTTAAAAAAGAAAGAATACAGATTTCAAAGCTGCATGGACAAATTTTGTATTTATTTAAAAGAAACATCAGTTTGATATCATATTTCCGGCCACATTCATTGCTCATTCCCAAAGTTATTCCTAATCCTCAAAGATAAGCGTAACGCCATCTGCAGAACAAAAGGTGTATCAATTAACAGTACCTGTCTGTTCTCTCCTTTAATACCTTCTTCACTGTTTAACGGGTCGTTTTGCCTTTCTCTTTGACAGCTTATCCTGGAGGCACATAATGTTCCAGAGCTTTCTGCAGGAGTCAACTGCACCTTTGAGGACCTGGCGGAGATGGACGGTCTGGTTGAGGGGAATCGCATCACCTGCAGCTCTCCTGCAGAGAAGGAAGTGCCACGCATTGTCGTAGACCAAGGTGTGAATACACATTGCTACCGACCAATCAAACATTAGGGCTAAAAATATTCTGCAACAAACAAATTCTGCTTTTGGATTCAGAACTTCAGAAAACAAACTGTCATTTTCACACTGAGCCGGGATAAATTATTTGAACACACTTCCAACAAAACTCAAGAAGTGAATTTGGTGTTTACTGATGGGTCAGCATGAACTAGCCTTAATACTGAGACTTAGGCGGAAACTAAGACTGAGTAATTAATTACAAAATTAGTTTTGTAATTAAGTGAATAAAGGTAGTGGAAAGGGAGGCAGTTTGGCATTCTGTCTTTTGCTCTCTCACCCATCTCTTTCTCTCTCTTTCACTCTTATGTTCCGAGGCCCCATTGGCAGAGAGATTTGAGAGCCTTTTCGAGTAAAGTGATTGGATTGGTTCTCCAGAACGATGACGCTCCTCACTCCATCTGCTCGGGCTGAAAACGGTTTCGACAGCTTTCACTCCAGCAGATGAGAGAGAGAAAAGAACATAAAACATTTTGTCATCCTCTTCTTTCTCTTCCTCTCTTATTTTGCGCTCGCCGTATGACAATTCTGTTCTCATCGTCTTCTGTCTCCCGTCGACATGGTTGGTTACTCCAGCATAATTAAAATTATGGGCACATCTGGGCAGCTGTCTAGAGGCTGGTAATTTTTCATAATATGAAAACATCTCAACATGAAGATAATGAGGTGTTTCTACGGAAACGGGGGAGATACAATGAAACACACACGCAGATAATGATTATCTGTCCACGCTACCAGAAACAAAACGTTCTTTCTGAATGTTTCGAAAACGGAGGAATTCCGCAGACGGTCGCCGTGTGTTACAACAGTCGATTTTTGTGTCGCGGCAGATGTGGGCGTGTGGGTACATTCGGTGCGAGTGAATAATGACGCATTGGAGATGTGACGCTGGTCAGGCCAGCATGAAATTACAGGTCGGCTCAGTCTGCAGCAAACACACACACTCGCACACTACTGGATACGTACACTATTACACACTCGAGGGCACACACACGTACACACTACTGGATACGTACCCCATCTAATAGAGACTGTGAGCCTGGGGCTTCAGGCAGTATTTGGAGCATTTATTTAACTTCTCATAGTGGGCGGCATGTTTTAACAAAAGTGTATTAAGTGGCTTGTGTTCTTGTGGATTCTGTATGCA
>JAZGTJ010000124.1:117961-141785 GCA_036877575.1 Botia almorhae | reverse complement strand
CACACAGAGTTATAAAGGGAAGGAGAAATTTAAGAAGATAAAGGTCATTTATTAGCTTGCTCCCGTATTCCACATTTTCCTTCTGGTCCATAGTGTCATAGTTCCAAGTGTGTCCTAAGTGACTCATTAAAGGTGAACACACACTGCAGCGGGTGGCACACACACACACACACACACACACACACTCACTCCAGAGATACCAGCCATCAAGGTAACATTCAGGTGAGCTAATTAGAACAGATTCAATGTCAGACACACTTTCTAATGATTGATGATTGAATCTCATAGCGTTATGAGAAAAAGTGAGAAAAGGAGAGACAGGAATAGGCAGAAAGAGAGACACAGAGAGAGAGAGAGAGAGATAAGGGAAGATGTTGTGTCCGTCTTATTAAATTAAACATGAGCTTCTTCATTAGCTCAGACAAAAGTACACTGAAGATGAGCACCTTTGTGCAACGCTTCCAGTAACTCATACAGGTCTCTCTCTCTCTCTCTCTCTCTCTCTCTCTCTCGGTCTTAAACACGGTTGTTTTCCTCTGAATGGGTTTTGCGAATGGTTTGTCACTGCATATTACACTTTGTGTTTGTCTGAGAACGTATTTTAATCACTTTTAATAAAACTCAATTTACATACTTAGCCTGATGGCATCTGCGTGTCTCATTGTGAATACACAGAGAGAATTGTCATTAAAAATAGTAGCTAATTGAAATATAAGTGTTGATTGCGATTCCAAACTTGTTAAACGTTTTGGTTTCACGGCGGACGGTGATTGGAGCAGGTCAAAAATCTCCAGCCAATCACTGCATTGCTGTATTGTTTTCTCCACTCCAGCAAATTTGAAACCATTTTTCTCTTTGTTTTAGTGATTAAACGCAGCGATAAGACACATAGCTGTTTATATGGAAATAGCTTCGCGTTTATCTATAATAAACCATCTCTGTTACTATTCAATAACAGTCTGCAACACTTCACGCCCCTCCCACCCTTGTTCCCTTCTTAGGTGACCATCAGATTGTGCAGCTCTACCTCAAGTCAAAGGAGACAGGACTAGCGTTCGCTAACACTAGCTTTGTCTTCTACAACTGCAGCGTCCACAAATCGTAAGTGTCTGAAAGTGAACAGTTCACGCACAAATAAATCTCTGTTTATTTACTCATTTACACCGTCATAAATTATTTGGAGAACTGAAAGAGCACATCATGTATCTTATTACAGCATCTACGTCTCTGTTAATGATGCTTTTTCGTCTGTCGACTCTTTTACTAAAACCATTAGCGCTCAACTTTAGCGTCCAAACTGTTGTGAGCCAAACTTAAGCGAGTGGCATTAACAGCACCTCTTACCCCTCCCAGATGTCTATCCTGTGTCGGAAGCCCCTACCAGTGCCACTGGTGCAAATACCGGCACACCTGCACCCACGACCCCAGCAGCTGCTCCTTCCAGGAGGGCCGTGTCAAACAGCCAGAGGTGAGCCCCTCCTGATTGGTTGCACACTCCAGGGGCCGGGATTCGTAATTGGCCCTCATCATTCTCATTTGGACTTAATTGAGCTGATTGGTGCAGAGGTGCAGTTCGGGTCACTTCCTGATTGTGTGACATTACCCAGCATTACTCCGAGAAGTCGAGCTGCTTCCTGCATGTCTGATTGCTTAGAATTGGATTTAATGTTCATTAAAACTCTAATATTCTGTCTGGATTCCCATCGACGTCTTATTCTGTGTAAATTATCAATAATATTGGCACTACACGCACGGCTTGAGGCCACCACAGGCCTATTAGATTAATTAAAAGCTCAGTAATCAGCACTTTTTGATGGAGCCAAACCGCTTGTAGCAAGTTCTCGGAGAAATGATGGAGTGGGTGGAATGACAGACTCTGTATCACTGAAATGCCTTTTAATTCCAGCTAACCATTACTGGTTGTAAAAACGTTTCCCCTTAAACAAAAATGTTAGAAATAGAAATTCTAGGAACGTTCAGAACATCCAATTTTTTTACACATTGCTGCTTGGTTGTAACAATGTTATTCAAATATTTTCAAATTCTGTAATGTTTTTGTAAATTCAGTAAGTAAACATCGACAGCTAGCGTGCAGGTATGATTATATACATGTGCTTAGCTTTAAAATAGGTAATGAATTATGAGGACACCTGCCCCCTGAGGCTATGTGTTTTAGCCACACAATCGCGTAGCCTCATCATTTAGCATTCATTAGCATCTCTTAACCGAACGTTTCTTGGGCCGCCAACATTGGGTGTTTCAATTATCAAATGGCCACGACGTCAATATTGACCAGGTTAATATTAGGATTCTCTGTTGTGTGCCTAGCGACTTCCGCACAAAGCCGTCACCGAATATTAACACACGTTAATGACATTTTCACTGGATGTTTTTGTTTGATTTTTGTTTTAAGGCAGATTTTTGGTCTGGTTAACGAGTTTAATTTGGATTTCATTAACCCTTCGTACCAGAGGTCTCAAATCCGTTTCTTAACTCCGTGTGGCTTCGAATTAATGACTGTGGATGTTTACCGTGCAGATCCCCAGAGCAGACGCTAGCGAGTCAACTTCGAGCGAAAAATGAGACGACCTTTCCCGCCGACCCTCCGCAGAAGATTTTTTTGTGTTTTATACCAATTAAGGAATGGCTGAAGGTGATCTGAATAATCTAGGCTGATCTTTGAGCAGTCGGGGATGTGAGACGCCCCCCTATGGTCAAAGCCAGTTTCGGTATGTGCCTTAGTGCTCTAGACCAGAGAAGATGAGTCCACATACACCAAACAAAACGTGCCAAAGCATCAATATGTCGTCTTTGCCAAGACTCAGCAACAGGGCCTCTGCCATTCACAGTCTCTCACGTTAATTCTGACGGCCCCTGCAGAGCAGTCTAGTTTCTCATTTCATTATCGTCTTTTAATTTGCCTGACCCTTTTTTGTTTGACGACAACAACAAAGAAATTATATTTGGTGCCAAAAATTCAAATGTGAGCCGCTGCGCTCACTTCTCAGTTGTTTGCTCAGCTGGTCATTTAGAACACGCACACGTATGTCCTACTGTGTCATTTACACAGTTTGATAAAACCTCCACACATCTGTTTGTTTCTTCCCTTTAAAGTAACTGAATGTGTCAAGCTACTAATTACACAAAGAGAATCAAAGGATGAACTGTCATTATATTACAGGCCCTGATATGTTTACTGTAAAGTTATCGTTTCTGTTTCACAGGTTTAACAAAGCAAATTTGGAACCTTCTGAAGTATCCCTGGTGACTAATCTGTGACTAAGACGATATGGGTCTTTATTCCTCTCTCTGTACAGTGTGTGTACTACTAAAGCTAGTGTTAAATCCTGTCAGTGCGCGGTTATGTCACTCTCTCATATCTCACTTACGGCCTCTGGCGTAACCCTGCGTGACTAAACGCACATCGGCCTGACCCAGTCGTTCACAGCGATTCAGTAAAGCAGCTCTGCTGTGCCTCGACTTTACACAGCCTGTTCAGAATCACTAAGTGCCTGTTTACCGTGTTACCGAGTGATGTACATTTGTGACAGCATGTCGAATAACGGATACATCAGTCAGCGTGTCTGTTAGGTTAGCGTGGACACCGCTGAGTGGATTTGTTTCCCATGATCTTGTTTTAAAACGCATCCCAGAATTACACCTCATTGAGAATAAGACAGTTTTGATTTGGGTGTATTTTTTTCAGGTTTATATGTTTTTTCTATATAATATTTTTTTAATATATTTACATTTATGTATTTGGTAAATGTTTTTATCCGAAGTGATTTACAGTTCTTACAGTAGTTCAAAGTGATTCAGGATTCTTTGGAAATCGAACCCATGACCTTGGCGTTGCTAGCATCATGCTGTACAGGAAAGCCTTAATGTGGTAAATATTCAGTCAGTGCTTCCAAACATTTGACTGGTAGTGTGCCCTGTTAAACATACCAAACAGAGACAATATTGAAGTACAGAGTAGGAGCTGTACACGCAGAGGTGGAATTCATTGATCTGCTGAACTCTCCAACATCTTATTAAGATGTTAATTGACAGCCACAACCGGCAGCTTCACCCAGTTGAGCTGCAGATTGCGAGGAGATGGGTCAGGGTCCGAGATCAGAACCGCATGACCGCCTCTCCCTCCCTCGCTCGCAGCCCACGGGGAGAAACTCTTGAGTTAAAAATCATTTAGATCAGAGTCTGAGGACAAGAGCTTGTAGAAGCAAATACCAGCGAGGGAGAGGAACGAGAGCGAAAACAAACAAATGAAGGAAAGTGGCAGGGGTGAGAGAGCGCGGGAGGTGAAGTGTGACACGGGAGGGAGGGAGGGGGGAGTGTTTTCGCCCGTGGCGGTAGGGAGGCGCGCTAAAGCGAGAGGAGTGAAGGAAAGCCTTGGTAATCACCCGGCAGACACACAGCGAGAGCCGCAGGGAGAATTAGCCGTTTCATCTTCTGGCCGTCTGAACGCCACCATTACGCGCACACACTCAAACGTGTCTAATTATAGATCTATCAGGCCATGCCGGCTCGCTACCCTCTGTTTTCTGTGCCTCTCTGCTAGCACTGTGGCAATCTTTGTCTCTGCGCCCACTGAACTTCAACTCTACAGTATCTCTTTCTGTAGAGCCTAATTATATCATCCTGAGACGGCTAAGATTCAGCTGCAGTCAGTTGAATGAGTTTTCTCCCTTGTTGTAAACAATTGGGAGTCATTTGCTGTCAGTGTCACTCCACGTTCCTCTTTGACAAACACATCATTATGTCTCGGCTCGGGCCTCAGGCGTCTCTTGTCCAAACCGAGACTGTAAACACACTCTGAAGTGCCTCTCAAATGGCTAGTTTTAATAAAAAATTCCCTTTTTTAATCAACCCCTCCTCTGTTTTCACCGTCTCAGATGAGCCGCCTCAGGCGATTCTTGTCAGATTTGACATGCGTCACGGACAAGCGAGAAACCACAGCGTCGAGTCATTTGTCTCGTGGATGTATTTTGCATAACTGTCTCTGTATTAGAGGCCAGTAGTCTTTCAGTAAGGCAGTCCAGTCAGCCGTATCCTGCCCGAGGCTACAGGAATCACGCTGTTACCGGACTGAATGGACACTGCATGTCGTTTGGGCCTCAAAACAGGAAGTGCATGCCAATGTGTGGACGCTCTTACTTCTTTGATCTGTTAAAAAAAACAGACCAAGCAATGTACAGTTTGTAATTTCCCACATCCTGTGCGAGTGGTAATAAAAATGGGGAATGAAAGAGCATTTAAAAGCAGTAAATTTATGATGAATGTATTTGATTTTCCAACTAAACACTCTACCGAGAGCCATTCTGCTGAGAAATTGTAGCCACTAACTATATACTCGGCAATCCAAAGAATCTCGCTTGAAATTTTCATTACACCGTTTATATATTAGATTATTAGACACGAGTCATTATGGTGGACATTATCGTTTCCTTTATTTTCCTGCTTCCTCTTTCACTCTCTCTCTCTTCCAATGCGTCAATCTCTGTCCTTCTCTCTTCCTTTCTTCCGTGTAAAGATGTAATAACCTGGCCTGACATAAACGACTCTAGCAGAGCAATGTCTCTGAAGACTCCATATTAGAGCTTTCCAAACTTCAATTACTCTGTTGTTATGCTTGGAGTCAATCACCCGCCACACAGAGATGGCAGCTAGGCCCTGCTCATCCGTCAGTAAGAGGCATAGAAAGAGGAGAAGCCTGGCCAGACGCCTTCCTCAGAGAAGTCAGGGCAGCCCGGAGAGATCTGAGGGGGGGAACGGGCTGTGGATGGCAGGTGTTTTGGTTTTCATATATTAGTGTTTTGGTGGGTGGTTTTCACTTGCCATGTCTTATTTATGACCAAATCCTCTGCCAGTCAACATGTACACTTTATATCAGTATAATAGCTAGATAAATCCATGGAGAAGTTTCTGGAATGGCTAAACAATGAACTTTAGGGCCCTAGAGACACCCAGGGCCCCGGGTCCTGTACATTATGGGATGGCAGAACTGTTATGAAGGTTCAGTGGCTCTAAATGTGGGTTTAGTGACTTGGGCTGAAAGTTAGGGTCAGTGCGGGGTCGTCCTGGTTGCAGCTTTTATGCCCAGCTCAGTACTGAGAGCGAGTTTTTCCTGATGACTTTAATATCAGGAGCTTGTGCGGGTGGAAATATGAGGGTGGAAGTTCGAGTATGTGGTGTAAGGGGTGTATTTGTTTGTTTGGCATGTCAGGATAAGCATTTATGCCTGTCAACACTGGTGTGCTCGCGAGGATACGTGTTGATTTGTGACCAAAACTAGTCCTCTGTAAATATCCAAAGTCAAATTTGAGATGAAGAACGCATAAACGCACGCAAAACATTACCCAAATACACACCTTTATATTCACACTCAGTATTCAATCTGCATTCCGCAGCTGCTTCGGTTCAGATGCGCCTCAGTTTGTATTCATCTTACAAAAGCCGCCCGAGCACCATGAATTCACAGAACTGCATAAATACTGCAGCACCTCAATGGTTTCTGGTTTCTCAATGGCAGGAAAGACAATGTTACATCAGTTTTGTTAGGAACGTACAAATGATACTTCCCCTTTCTGAAGAGTCCTCTAACCCCGCTCGCTCTCTCTCCCACTGTCTCTGAAATTACATCTTTTTGTCTGTTTGAATTAACGGCAGCTGCTTTTTTTCGTTTTGTAGCCTCTCAAATTATCTATAATGGCTTTTTTAAACTGTGCCCTGGAGCAGTCCGGCTATGCTGATGAGTTTCAGACCATCGTTACTGGTCCATCCCTTGAAGGAGTAGTCAAGATGGATGTTGATGTTAGCCCATTTTGATCCCCTATATGTTTTAATCCTGACCTCAGATCAGGCTCAAACCGAAAGAAACACTCTGAGGGGAAGCTAGACAGTTTTTGACTTTGGCTTAAGAACACGCAAACCAAGAGATTAGCGTACAATACAACAATCGTAGCTTTAGTGTAAGTCAGGAAAGTTTAAGGTTCAGTCAGGTTAAACTGATTGAAGCTAAATCTGATCAATGAATAGTCTGAATAAAGCTAGATTCTGTTCAGTATCTTATATACAGTATTATTACTGTATCTATAAGTGCTGTATTGAAGGGTCTCTGACCACACTGAAAAATAACGATTTCAGTGTTCATGTTTATTCATTTTATTTATTCATTTAGACATTTTATTTATGTTTATCACTCATAGGAATGTCCTCAGCTGCTGCCAGCGGATCACATCCTGGTACCAGTGAACGTGGTGAAGCCCATCACCCTGCGGGCCAGGAACCTGCCTCAGCCACAGTCGGGCCAGCGCGGGTACGAGTGTGTGCTTACTATACAGGGTGTGGAGCAGAGAGTTCCCGCCCTCCGTTTCAACAGCTCCAGCGTGCAGTGCCAGAATACATCGGTAAGTGTGTGTGTGTGTTTGTAGGTATGAGTGAATTTTGGGAAATGTTTGAGTATGTGTTTGTCTATACACTCGAGGGGACTCGCAAAAACACGGTGCGGAATATAAAGCAACAAAAACAGATGTGATAAGAGTGAGAGGTTGTTTAGAGAATGGCTTGTTTTAGTCACAAGTGCATTCTGTTCTGAATACTTAGTGTGTGTGTCTGCTCGTGTCCCAGAAGTGCTGGGACTGCAGAGCTCCATTCTGTGCTGTGATGGCTTACCCGAGGATGAATCTGCTGTAAATGATAAAAGTGCTTTTCCTGCCGAACACAACCAGTAAAAGTCTCTCTCTCTCTCTCTCTCTCTCTGTCTGACTTCGTTTCCATGGCTACAGTATTTATATGATGGGATGGAGATGAGTAGCCTCCCTGTGGAACTGACGGTCAACTGGAACGGAGACTTTAGCATTGACAACCCGGCCCAAAACAAAGGTGAGACCCCACCCCTGGATTCAGTATCCATGGCAACAGGCCAGCAGCATCCTTCCCTTGACAAGCTTGGTGGAGTTGACACCACAGAGCATCCGTTTCATTTTCCTTCCTGTTTAACTTGTGTCTACATGATTATTTTAATACACGATCAAGAGGCAGCGCTTTAAGGCATTGCCAGGTGTGCTTGTAGCAGAAAGGCTGATGTTTGGATAATTAGGCCCAATATACTTTTATTTGTTCTTTGGTAGCTTCGCAAGAATTCTTACTGGAAAAAAGCAATCCCATAATGCATTGTGACAATAATAGGAGCGTTAAATACTGTATAAATAAACATAATTTTGAATCAGTAACAATAGGAATAGTAAAAAAATATATATTTTACAGAAGTTGTGTGTGCATTTTGTAGTTTTATGGTTTGTTTTAAAATGCCAAACTTAGATCAAAATCAGTTGCATCTATCATTCAGTTTACAATTTGGTTAGGGTGCTGTCTGTGTAGGCAGTATGCAGCAGGCAGCACACTAAGTTTCGGGACGGAGCTAAAATCTCATCCTCTCGTTTTTCCTTTTTTGCAGTAGACAGCAGGTTAGAGGTGCGCTGTCACAATTAGATCTAGCCTGTGCGACTGCCCACCTGTTAGACAGCCAGTGTGATACTTGCAATGCAAAGCAGCTGTTGTTTAGCCAACATGCGCCTGCTGCAAAGAAAGAGTGACAGATAGAGGGAGAGAAAGAGACTGATGCATTGGCTTCCAGATCAGACATAATAAATAGAGACTGAAACCGATACAAGCTGAAATCAATCTAACTTCATGTCTGTGAATTCTAGAACTCTAGAATCTGTTAGTCTAAATTTGGGTCTTAGGCTTTAACACACAAAACAGAAATCTAACAAAACTGAGAGAGATTGATGCTTAACCCAGGAAAATTATTTGCCAGTGGGGTACGAAAAATAAGATCTTTCTAAGTCTTATTAACTTACACAGATTTGCTTTATAAGTAAATATGTCTTGTTTAGAGGATTTTTATGTCATTTTATCGGGAGAAACAAGGCAGGAATATCAAGATAAAACAAGATTCTCAGGCCATTCGAAACTAAAAATGTAACAAAACCAGGTATTACGAGTACAGTCTCATTGCTCACTTCTGAGTGCTGTTCTCCACATCGCTTAAATGTGAGTGTACGTGAGTGTGTTAATGAAGCAGTTGTTTATCTGTGTGACAGTTTGGCTAATTTAACAGAGAAAGCAGCCACTAGCTGAGGGGTCACTCAGAGGCCAGCAGTTGACGGACAGATCATACAGGCACCTAATATCAATTGAAATAATATTACTGTGCCGTGTAGGAAAGGAGTGATATTTTCTGCATTTTATAGTAACAATATTATAGTAACAATATTATAGTAACAATATTATAGTAACAATATGGTCCATTTCTGCTATCGGCTGTATATCTGTTAAAGATCATGTTAATATTTCTTAATGTTTCTCTTCCTGAAAGATTCATTGGTGCACGTTACCCCAAAGAAAACAAGGATTGTTGAAATCGTTCCCTAAAATTAAATAATTTGCTCCACATTTTAATTGACTTTTCGTCTGACATCACCAAACTCCATCAACCTTTCTCTTCTGGTATGCCCCGCCCACTTTTCACCAGTTGCTTCCGAGTGGATAGAATCAAGTCCCACCCTATTTTTTCCTCTTTGAATATATTGTTTCACTCAAAAACACATTAAAACAAATTAAAATGGTTGCAAACGTTATTCACATACAAGTATCCAGTTTGTTTCGATCCTATTGGTCTTCCGGTCCGACTTGACCTTTGCCCTCTCTGTACCGGCAGTGCACCTGTACAAGTGTGACGCGCGGCGGGAGAGCTGCGGGCTGTGTCTGAAGGCGGACCCTCTGTTCAACTGTGTGTGGTGTAAGGGAGAGAACCGCTGCTCTCTGAAACAGCACTGTCCTCACCCCCAGAGCATGTGGCTCCAGCACAATGGCATCAACAGCAAGTGCACGCACCCCAAAATCACAAAGGTAAACCTGCGCGCCAGAACACACACCAAAATATACTGTATACTATTATATACAGTGAGCTCCAAATAGCTCCAAATATCTGAGACTAGTACTGCTTCTGTTTTTAGGTTTTTCTACATTAATGACATGTTTTGTTACATATGACATAATAGCATAACAGCTAAAACATTACCAGAACATTTGCTAGATTTTAGCAAATGTTAAACATCACACTGTATATACAGTACGTATGGGTCACTGTATTTAGGAGTGACTTTGATAAATTATGCAGACCTCTCAGTCAAAAACATTCTTTATGGAGAAATATAGCTGTACCAATAGCATGTACCAATAGCTGGCAATAGCATGTACCACAGGTACAATAACACATTTATAATATAAGACAGAACCAGAAGACAGAGAGATACAGAGAGAGAGAAAGGAGAGAGAGAGACAGAGAAAGACAATGAGAGAGAGAGAGAGAGGGAGAGGGAGGGTCAAAAAAGTGGACTGGTGTAAGAGATATGATGACATGTGACCTTCAGTGAAAGAATAGTGAGGAAAAGTGAAGGAATGAAGGTGAGGAGGAACATCTGCCCACCAACACCATCCACAGTGCGGCATCAAAATGACTGATGGCAGCTGGCAAAGAGGGCACGCTGCCTGTCTGAGGACTGCAGGCTGTGATTGACAGCAGATGAAGCCTGTTGAGAAATCTCTGAGGTGTGGCTAGACGGTTGTTTACCGGCCCGGCTCAAACAGCCCCATGCTCCTTCTGTCAGTGTCTGTGGGTTATTTTTAACCAGTTTCATCATCCACGACTAAGGAAACTGAAAGCACACCAATATTTGGGTTAGGGTTATATATACACTATAGAATGCAATAAACGTTGGTCACCAGTATCTCTTAAAACATTCCAGTGTCTTGATTATAGCTGAGGTTCTAATTGCCAATGAACAAATTAAAAGCACTCAAATGAAGCTGAGCCCAACAGAACTGTGGGTAAGTGAGGGAAAACATCTCCAGAGCTGAGCTCTCCTCATAATCTCTCCCTCTCTCTGTCCTTCTTTGAATCGATGGGCTCGCAGGTCGTAATGTATTCTAACGCACTTGATGACTGTGACATCGCAGACGGAGAATCTTTAGCTGTCGTTGAAGTGGATGGTGATTAAGTGTTTCTTTCTGAAACAACCGTCAATTAGCTTGTCAAAGTCACAAATCTAATCAGCTCTCTATCTCCTAATGGAAAGAGACTGCAGTCTTTCTCTGGTACATACGCTCATTAATACCCTCGCTGCTTTCTCTCAGCAGGTCGCAATTTTACTACGACTTTCCAGTAACAAATCAGAGCGGCTCTGTTATTTCACAAATGCCTGCAAAGAAAACCTATTTCGAATAATTATTTCATACATAATAGCTAAAAATCAGCCCCATCAGAGCTAATGTAAGCTAATGCCCTGAGAGGGCTAACAACTTTTGGTGTAGGAATGTTTCCATTAACAAATGTTATTTTAAAAGGGTTAGGAATGTCCAGTTTTATGGATGTTGGATTGACGTTATTGCTTGGTTAAAGAAACATTATTAAATTGTTTTTTAATTCTGTAACATTTTTAAAACATTCCACTTATTACTTAAAATAATATTTTGATATATAATGTATAATTAGAAAAACATTCTACTAATGTTACTGCAAGAACGTTTTGAGAAAACTTAGCCAACGTTCTAAGACGGTTCCCTGTCAGCTGAGCCGAGGGCATTATAAACATAGTTTAATAGAAAAAGAAAAGCTTATTACACTGTATAACTAAACACATAAATTATAACTGTACCATAATGTTATCCAAAATATTTCAGTCAGGCGGGGCACGTTTAAAATTTAAAGTCACAGTCAGAGGTCCTGGAATATCAGGAAGAAATGAAGAACCGGAGAGGAACCGGAGAGGAACTTAAACATCTCAGCTAAGGTCAACATACATGTAATGGGTTAAAGGGAAATTACCTCTCACCAGGCTGCTAATGAAATCTCTGACCTGCAGTCGGATCATTATCTGGCAGGAAATAATGACAGAGCCTTGATGTTAACCATGTCTGTGTCTCTCTGGGGTTCGATGGTTCCTCCATTAGTTCAGATGAGATATGGGTGTCCTGTATCTAGCCTGATAGCCCAGCTGTCAATACACTCAGCCAGACCAGACCTCAGCGATTTTACCTAAACAATGACCTGTATTATTCCAATCACGGCAAGAAAATCATGAAGCCTAGCATTGATTTAGCATATTAAACACACAATCCGATGGATTTTGGTGCCTCACAGCAGCCCGGGAGCAAAGAACAAACGGTGTTTGATCAACTGACACGCTCCGAAGGAAATAAGCATCCTCACGTACGCCTGTGTTTACATTCCAGTGTGTGATTTTACATGCTGGTGTCTGCATATTTTTCCTAGTTGCCAGATCTGTGTTCACATATTAGCATGACTTTGTTTTGCTATAGGCAGCCGTCTGTGCGGCTGATCATTATTCACTATAAGCGCCCAGGCTTCGCTTCCCCGACAGAGAGCGGCCCAATTATTCCACTGAACCAAATCGCTCACAGCTTCTCCCACTGCTGTCCTCCCCTAGCGCTCACTGACTCCTGCAGGTGCATGATGGGAATCGTCGCTGAGTCATTCTGTGTTTGCTGTTGGCTCGTACCAATGATGGAGATGAGGGAGGGTGGTGGGAGCTGTCCATATTGTTCATTGTTTTAATAGAATGTCTGAACGAAACGCTTTTCCGTGTCTCCATGACGACCCATCGCACAGATAACCCCGCTCCGAGGGCCGCGAGAGGGCGGGACGCTGGTGACCATCCGTGGCGAGAACCTGGGACTGGACTTCAGTGAGATTAAGGAGCACGTGAAGGTGGCAGATGTGGAGTGTACTCCAGTTCCTGAGGGATACATTCCTGCAGAACAGTAAGTGTCTACATTCAGACTACAGGCTGGCATTACAAAACACTAGCCAGGGCCACATCTGCTGATGGCGGGTGAATTGAGAAAACTGACCATACATATTTCTCAGCTTTATGAAACGTCATCAGTCAAAATGTTTAGACACGTTCAGATATTGTTCAGTAATCATGTGATGTTGCGGTTCATAATGAAGTTATTGGCCCAATGGCTCTTTAAGGCATATATGTAAATATTTGGTTTAGAGGTGGGGTTAGGAGACATAAAGTAATGTAAAGTAAAACAAATAATTGTGTCTTGTAGGATTGTGTGTGAAATGGGAAAAGCAGAACGAAGCCAGTTCGCTGGAAACGTCCAAGTGTGCGTCGGAGAGTGTCAGACCGAGTTCATGGCCAAGTCATCGAAGTACTACTACTTCGTTGTAAGTACATCAACAAAACAACCAATGACCAGCCGGCTCCTCTGCCATGATTCTAATCATGTCTGTGTAATTAAAAGCCGTTGCCATTCGGGGGCTGAAAGTGCCTGGATTTACTCTTGTGTCTCTGATAAACAGTGAACCATTTGGCCTTGTAGCCATCCTTATGTATTTAGTCATATCAGTGGGCACGTGACCTCTCTGGGGGCGGGGTCAACACTCACAAAGACTTATAAAACGTACGTTTTACAGCCGTCCTCACTCATGTTTATATCTGTCTTTGTTTTTTCCCTCTTGCTTCTCTTCATACCCATCATACACACACTGACAGAAAACCCATGATCTGATTGGAAACTAAACAAAGGAATGGAACAGCATAGTAATATAGAGCGTTATAATATATAGAGCGTTTTTACTCTGTTTATCACTTTTATACAAACAATAACGTGGTAATTGAATTACCAGATTTGTAGGTGAGAAAGGCAACCGGATTTCTGAGAAAAGAGAGACGATAATCTGATTTCAAAAGAGATATTGAGGAATGGAAAGCATCCTTTACTTGCTTTCATAAGATAATTCCCATTGGTCGCTTTGGCCTTGTTTTCTACAGATCCCCAGGTTGTTGAGTTTAAAGCCCAATCGGGGGCCTGTATCCGGAGGCACCATCGTCAACATCACCGGAAGCAACCTGGACGCTGGCAGCAACGTGTCCATCATGTTCAAAGACCAGAAGTGCACGTTTCAAAGGTACAGTCTGATGGACGTTTATAGCAGTGCCTTCATGATGTCACGAGTCTATAGCTTGCCGTCCACTCAGAGACTGTCGGAGAAAATCAATACTGTTATTAGGAGTTTGAGAACTTCTAATCTATAATTAATAACATCAATAACCATCACACCAGTTCAGCTTTAGACGTACGTCGTCATGTAATTAAAAGAATTATTTAGGCCTAGTATATTCTACTTCAAAATCTCTGCAGCTATTTATTGAGTTATACAATTACTGCTAATTCACCGCGCAGAGAGTTACAAAGCAGTCCGGTGACCTTTTAACCTTTTCTCTGATCATTCTCAGTTGTAGAATTTTCAGACATGATCTTTGATTTAAACTTGAATTAAACCTCCGGTCAAAACAAGCCTTTAATAAAAGTTTCAAAGAGTTATATAAGAAATATAAAGTAATATATCAAAATACAACAAAATAAATGCTTTCAATCTGCAATAAAAAACACATTTTCTGTGTAGTAAAAGTCTCTAGATAATGTGTACCTCAGTATAAGATAACTTCAGGATAAGATATGGCTACCGTCAGAATAACGCTTGGGCGTAAAAGACATTTTAAAATTGAGCTATACAGATTACTGGTGAATAATAAAAACTGAAAACATCGGTTTGAACGTTCTTTTAATGTTTGATGATGCAGGAGAGGAGGGCAGTGGATAACCTGCCGCTCTCACGCCTCTATGCAAGGATATGGAAACGTGTCCGTGTCGGTGTTCGTGGATAGAGCTCACATTCACAAAGATCTCAAGTTTGAGTACGTGGAGGACCCCACCGTCACCAAACTGGAACCTGAGTGGAGCATTTTCAGGTGAGTCCACTACAAACGTTGTTTTTCTCTGCAGCTCAATGCAGAAACACCCAAATGTATCTTAAAGCCTAAGACATGGTGTTGGTTTCACAGTGGCAACACACCAGTGACCGTGACGGGAACCAACCTGGACATCATCCAGAACCCCCTCATCAGAGCCAAATACAAGAACATGGAGACGGTCAACGTAAGTGCAGACGTTTTCCACACTGTAAATGAGCGCTCGGCCTTAACCTGAGGCTAGTGATCTGGAATGACTGTTAGCAGATTATTCCCTCAGCTCCAATCACCTGCGTCGAAAGGACAGAAGCTTTAGAATAGGAGAAGGAGAGACATAAAAAAGTCAGAGAGCAGGAAGGCTGCCAGGTCCGAGCAACAGAAGCAGCACTGTTTCCTTTGTACAGACAACAGAGCATGCAGTGACACGGGGTGGATGCATAGACGAGGGTATCATGTTTCCTGTCTTCAGAATGGACCCAAAGAGCCATTGGAATCTGCACTCAGCACGATCCGATTGAAAGGGAATAGAGACAAAAGAGAGTAATGTTATCTCCTGCTTGTATCGCACGCGTGGTCGCATTTAGCATCTGGGCTGCGTTACGATTAGACGCTGGCATACTGCTCCTCAAAGCACAAGACGTCTAATAACTTTGTTTGTAATGTGATCACTCATAAGAAGTCTGAAAAGAGTTTAACCGGACTTGAATCTTGACCAGAAATCTGTTTTATCTAACGATTCCATGCGTTGTGACCTTCTGTAGATGTCTCGTGTTGGAGGAAGCGAAGGGTCACCTGTAGGTTTGTCTGCGGGGTTGATACAGCTGTGTGAGAAGACCAACTAAAATAGCTGGAAATATCTGTAGGGATGCTTCTGATGGCCAGTCGACTGTCTGGATGTTTTAACAGCCGACCGCAAAGTAATGTGAACCGGGGTCATGTCAGACATTGTACTTGTACACCTCAAAAAGAATGTACATATAGATTTGAAAGGAGCCATGATAAATCTTCAGTTAGTTAACTTTGAGGGGATGACCACCTGCACACTGCAAAGTTTTAGAAGTGAATTTATTACACTGAATTATCATTACAAGTGTGTATAGGATATAGGAGTCACTCCCAGAAATTGTGAGGGTTGGCATGGTGAAAACTATAGCAACCATTGGCATCTCACGGCTGTAAATATCCGTGCTTGCTATTTGTTATTCGACGTTATCAAATATTACGGAGACTCTCAATTGTCCAATATTTTATAGTAAGCTTTTAGTAAAGAAGCAATGTGTTTTATTCATCTTCATTAGACAACAGCCTTTAAACAGTGTTTTTTTCTGGCTCATAACATATATGGCATCACCACCGATCTTTACACACCGATTTAATGTGAATTCAGTTGTCAGTACCTGAATCTGGATTAAACTCCGGTTACATTAAATGTGTCATAAATTCTGTACATAACTGTACTATGTACAAGTGTAAGCCTGGTGGCAACTGCATATAAGTGTGTATGTAAGAGGCAGATGAAGAAAGGCAGAGAGCTGAGAAAAGATGACAATAGTAAATCTCTCTCAAGGAAGCAGAAGTGAGCGCAGTAATTTATCTTGACATGAGTCACCAGCTCTGCAGGGGCATCAAAGACTCAGAGTGTGGCCATTTTAAAAGTGCAAATAATTGCTGCTTTGTGTAATTTAAATTGTGTGTGTGTGTGTGTGTACGCTTGAGGGATATCCATTTTAGAAAGATTTGGTTAATTCTAGGTTCTGACTAAATCCTCACTCAACATCACTGATCATCTTCATTTTAAAGAGTCCATTTAAATCCAAATTAGTGTTTGTAATGTGAATCCGATTTTGAGCTTAATCTGAATGCAAACGACGCTGTTTTATTCTTCATCATACAACATGGACTGAAAATATCACTTACTAGATGTTCAGTTTAATGTCATCTGCTCCACCTGTCTCCACCTACCAGACATGTCAGGTGCTGAGCTCCACCACTATGCAGTGCATGGCCCCAGAGTTTCCCTACAGTCTAAGCAGACAGAAGGAAGTGCCAGAAAGGCCCGATGAGTTCGGCTTCATCCTGGACAACGTTCAGTCTGTGCTGGCCCTCAACAACACCAACTTCATCTACTACCCAAATCCAGTGTTTGAACCACTCAGTGTGTCTGGAGTGCTGGAGCTCAAGCCAGGATCTCCCATCATACTCAAGGTAATATGAAGTCCTACACCACAAGTCCATCGATTGGTCATTGCGTTTGCTACATCACTTTGTGAATGATGATTTCAGGGAAGGAACTTCCTCCCTCCAGCCCCGGGAGGCAATGGGAAGCTCAACTACACTGTTCTGATAGGAGAGAAACCGTGCACGTTAACTGTATCGGATACTCAGCTGCTCTGCGAATCGCCCAATTTAACTGGACGCCACAAGGTCCTGGTGAGTTGCATTGTGGGTCGTACAATTAGTCACAAGTAGTCATCACATTAGATCTAAACATGCAGAGCTAGTAATCTGCCCATGTACCAGTAACTGCACCAATAACTGTTAATTATTACAATTGATAGTTGTAAAAACAATCTTTGTTGTAATTGTCAAACGAGCCCTTGACGGAAAACAGCACCTGGCTAGTAGCCCCCGGGTAATTTAAATTGGCGACCTCTGGTTTATGGGCCTGTGGTTATTGTCCTGTCTGAGAGGCACACAGAGAAATAGCAAATACCTTTTCAATAAGATATATTAGAGCTGAAAAACCCAATAAAGGCTCTATTTGTGCTTCTGAATGGGATCTTTGGGCAGCTGCCTACTCCACCATCTGCTTGTTGACAGATGCACTAGAGACAGTGCCACAGGCCATTAAAACCATGTCGTCACCCAGAAGAACAGATACATTGTCTCCCTCTGGTGTCGGGCCATTGGCCTAACTGCCCCACAACAGCATAAACTAAAGTAGAATTTCTCTATTTTGGGTTCTTCATTCATTAGCTTTTCTGAGCCTTAATGTTTATCAGTATTAAATGTTTTGTTTTTAGGCCCGTGTGGGTGGTATTGAGTTTTCTCCAGGTGTGGTCCACATCACCTCCGACAGCCCCCTCAGCAGCACGGCCGTCATCAGCATCACCGGAGCGGGAGGGCTTCTCATCTTCTTCATCGTCATCGTCCTCATTGCCTACAAACGCAAGTCCCGCGAGAGCGACCTCACTCTCAAGCGCCTGCAGATGCAGATGGACAACCTGGAGTCCAGAGTAGCCTTGGAGTGTAAAGAGGGTAGGGAGCATTAATCCAGATTAGAAGCGGTTTACACCGGATTAGCAAAGTGATGTCAGTCCGGATTAATGAGTGAAACTTGCTCGAATTGTACGGTCCAGGAAACAATGAAAATATCAAATAGTGACTAAAATTGCTCATCTACATGTACACATTGTTCATGTGACTGTTTAAGTGATTTGTTTTTTTTGTTTTCCGCAGCTTTTGCCGAACTGCAGACAGATATCCACGAGTTGACCAGCGATCTCGATGGAGCTGGAATTCCTTTCCTGGACTACCGCGCATACACCATGCGAGTTCTTTTCCCTGGCATCGAGGAACACCCTGTTCTTAGAGACCTGGAGGTAATCCATCGTTTTACTCTCGCTAATATGCAAACTAGACCTACTAATACAGTTTGGCACCATAAATTGTCATTCGTGGTTGAAAATAAAACACTGCGGCAAAGTGTTTCTGTGAAATCTGCGCTAGAGAATTAACCATAAATGCCAAACTCTTTAAATTCGGTGTGTATTCCATATCTCTCTAGTTTGTGCCGGGGTCCTGAGGGGTTACTCTGACATAACGACTGCCTGGCTGTACATTATTTTTTATTGGCCAGGCATAAAATGCAGCGCTTAATTTGATATAAAATGGAACAAGTGGTCTCTGCTTTGTCTCTTTATTTACCAAGAGTCCTCAGATTAAAACAGTTTGAAGACCCTCGTGAAAAGGATAGTCAAATAACAATGGTATTTTTATACAAAAATAAATGTGCATCTTAATGGCCTCTTAGTTGGATGCATTCATACATGTATGTTATTACTGCACATCATACCTGTGTGAAAAACAGTCACGATAATGGCTGCCAGGTATTTATGTATTTTTTTCAGCTCTGAATCTTCACAGTGGGTTGTTGGGAATTAAAGCTGTCAGTGTGCTGTTTGTGTTCACCTTCAGTTAACAATAGACAGCGGCTCTCATTATAATCTACATGAAGTCTCTCTCTCTCTCTCTCTAAAGTAATGAGCTGCTCTCTCATTCACAATCACTCTTTCGTTAATAACAATAATGACAACTGTTTTTCCAAGCGCAGGGACAGAATTAAAATGTAATACAGCTACATCAGGCTTCCGGTTCTTTATGTCCTGCCATGACAGTGATGGACAGTGCTAAATGAATGACACACAATTCTTCAGCCAGTCGTGGCTGAACGTACAGGCAGAACCTTACCTCCTTATGCCAGACGAGCTCTGGTACTAATCAGCAATTTCAATTAACGCTTAATTGAAATAAACGGCCTCTCACTGGAAAAGTTTATCGTGAAATCAAATCTAATGACAGCAGCCACCTCGAGATGTTGACAGGTGTTTAATGATTATTGATGAGATAAATTACAGGAAATGATGTCATGAGGTGCCTCATGGTTCAGCGTTTGTCATTGGGTACCTTTAGCACACAGCGAATCCAATTTAACCCAGTGAGTCACTGTTATTAGCAGTAAGCTGTTGTGTTGTTAACTGGTTGTTTGGTTTTGTTTTGCTCTGTTAATTTATTTGGTTCCCTTAAGATTTCAGCGAGTGTTTATTTGGATGTTGAAAAAGTTTATTGGCCAGATGAGCCAACATATGTACAGTACAGTAGATGGTGATATCATTCCTTAATATGATAATTACTAAAAGTTCTGAGCCCATCTGATTTATTTCTGAGATTATTCACAGAAGTTTAACTGGAAACATGTTTGTGATGTGCTTTGTGACATCATCTGAAAAGGAAAGACTTTTCAGAAGTGGAGTAAGTTATTACATTTTGATGGAAAATTGTGCTTTGTTTGGAATAACATGCACCAGTTTGGACCAGCAACTTGTGGACAGAGAGAAAGTAAACAGGATCAATGTTGATCTGAATGACTACGCAGATTATATGGTTAAACATACTCATTTTTGTTTTTTCGTAGGTGCCAGGTTACAGACAGGAACAGGTGGAGAAAGGCCTGAAACTGTTTGGACAGCTGATCAACAACAAGGTTTTCCTGCTGTCCTTCATCAGAACCCTGGAGTCCCAGAGAGGGTTCTCCATGCGAGACCGCGGCAACGTCGCCTCTCTGATCATGACAGTGCTGCAGAGTAAACTGGAGTACGCCACGGATGTGCTCAAACACCTGCTGTCCGACCTCATCGACAAGAACCTGGAGAGCAAGAACCATCCCAAACTGTTACTCAGAAGGTACTACACACGTCGCCCATCCTGTCTTGAGGTTCAGCAGGTTTAGGGTTACAAAATATTGGAAACAATGGGAATTTATGGGAATATATGGGAATTATGGCAGACAGATGAAGACAAGTCATTTAACATGTTTGTGTTTGTATATGATAGTTTGTACAATTACCCAAAATTTCCAACGAATTCCCATAAATTCACGTTATATTCCAACTTCTTTCCTGTTTTTGTTTGCACCTTTAGGAAATCAAACTTCAGCACTATTAAATGGTTGAGAGGATGTTTGGTTACGATTGCAATATGCTGTCATGAGCTTTAGTCCAGCGGTTCTCAATTAATTGACCTCAGGACCTCATTGGATATCCATATATATTTGACATTGGATATACATTGACAACCAAGCACAGTACCAAAATGATTTATTGTAACTTTATTAATATAATAAATGACACAGAAACATTTCATTTTGTAAATGTTTAAATGATACTGAGTTTCAGTGGTTTTATACTTGAGTCAGTGGTTGGTTTTTTGTTAATATTTTTAAAGAACATTAGCATTTGTGTAATACTTCTCCTTTGTTGTTTGTGGCCATATCAAAACAGACATAACAACTGAGAGCCACTGCTTGACTCCATTTATTTCAATGGATTAGACCTTTACAGATATACAGAGCGATCTACACCACACGAAACCTTTCTAACCTCACGCACCTGCTTAGCACGATACAGAGCGCTGGCCCAAAACAAAGCAGTTAAATCTGTTGTCTGAGAATCATTTTCTCTCTCCCTGTGTGATTCTAAATCTGTGTTTAAAATGCAGAGAGGCAGGAGATCTTTGGCAGAAGCCTCCAACCAGCTTTCCTTTCTCTTTTTCCAAGAAACGGCTAGCAATGGCCGCCCCATCTGTCCAGCCTCAACCTGAGTTCACAAACACACCCAGGCTAACTAACCGTGGCTTCTACAACCATCTGTCGTATTTCTCTCCCTCCCGTGCATCCTGCAGCCCACTCTCCTCGTTTGCGATTAAAAATAACCTCATGCAGCCCGCATTCTCTGGATATATAGCATCAAGAAACTCTGTAGGATTGCATGAGAATTTGTTGTGCAGGGTTTGCTGTTGCCACACATGCCAGTAGATGTATTGTACGTGCATTCGAACCCGAGCTCTTACTGATCGACATGTTTAAATGCACTCCTATTACACGCATGTGCGCGTGCAAACAGCCAGACAGAGCTAAACATAAGTCTTGTGATTATTCTCGGGGGTAATCCACCTGGGTGGGGGGGGGTTTGTGGGAGACCACGGTTACTCAGCAGGACTCGTCTGTGCGGCGAGCGGCCAATCTTCTCCACGTGAGCCCATGTGAGACATTGACATCATTTCAGGTTCTTTAACACACGTGCATTACGAAGGGGACATACTGGGGGTTTGTTTGGTTAAGAAAATAAACCCTTTGATGCTGTGAGTCTTTTCCGAGGTGCAGAACATCAACCCAATAGGCGGGTGTTTGTGTGTTTCTGATGAGTTTTAATTTCATAGCAGACTGCCCAGAGGAAAATATCCATTGTGTGCGATTTGTCTTTGAAAGCTTTGGAGAATTGATGGTGGTCTTGGTTGTTTTATGTATGCATCAGCTAAATATATATATATATAATTAACATATTATATCATTAACATATTGTATTATAATATTATCATGTTGTTTAATAAGCATACAATGCAGTTACAGAGCTATACAATTATTGTTGACAGTATAGGTCAGTTTATTTTTTATTTTGAGTTTATATTAACATCTCTGACTTTGTCTGAGGCTTTGTTGCACTCTCGTATGACGTGTGATCTAACAAAAATGACCATATTATCTTCATTTGCTCACCATTAATATTATTGCTGTCTAACAAAATGTGAGTTTAAAACATTCTTATGTGATTTTTTTTTTTTTGAGTGAAGCCACAAGCTTTATTCACT
This sequence comes from Botia almorhae, assembly GCA_036877575.1. Lineage (NCBI taxonomy): Eukaryota > Metazoa > Chordata > Actinopteri > Cypriniformes > Botiidae > Botia > Botia almorhae. The sequence goes on along the minus strand of JAZGTJ010000124.1, from coordinate 119,508 downwards.
CAACGCCCTATGCTTAGCAACACCACTAAACCTATGAACACATTTAGGAGAGGTTTAGGTTCCTCAACGTCAACAGAGTCGGCTTTTCACATCCATTTGCAGTAGCAAATAGCACGATCACATGCAAGTGGCCTTAAGTGACGATGTAAGATATGTGGAGCTCTTTTGTGGTGGATGCTAATCCACTTGAAACGCATTGTTTATCGCATGGGTCATCACCCATACCCAACTCAGCGGATTTAAGCAGAACTGGAACAGAAAGTTCTGTGCACACTCCTGCTGTGGTTATTTATTACGTTTCATACAGTTTTAAATAAACGTTTTATGCTTTCTGCAACTAATAAGTGGAGTAATATCAACTCCATTTAACACATTTTTTCTGATATTTAAGTGCAACCTGCATAATTCTGCAGATTATGCCAAAACATCAATGTAGGAAACGACACAAAGGTCTGCAGATTCTGTCTGGGTCTACTCATCACTGTTGGGCTTAACCATACTGAAGCCAAACATGCTGTTCCTCTCCCAGTGATATGTGAAACAGGGATTGGAGGGACGGTGGTAGTTGCTTACTCTTGGCACTGGGGCAGTGTTTTAGAGAGGTTGTGCCAGGATTCTCTGGCACTGAAGCTACCTGTTCCCCCACGGTGAGCAGAGAGGTAACACAGGATATGGGTAACAGAGTTTATGGGGCTTTGCCAGAGATAATGATAGTCAAATCGGTATATTCCATAAATTACCATGTTTTTCTACATTCCAACAGGTACTTTGGATTGCCATGTAAATGGCATGGTACATGAATTTGGTACATGAAGTACCATATTACTTTTTGTAAAGGTACTCTCTCTTCCTTTTTCCTTTGTACAATTTGTTTGGTGTAGTTGCTCTCTGTGGTGGATTATTAGATACCCCCTCCCATCAATCCTCTTGCGATTGGTCCAGATTTCCAGGAATTGTGAACATTTGGGATTGCTGATGATTACAGGGCAGTGTCAGGAGCGCTGAACTGAGATGAAAGGAAAGATGAAACGTGACCCCGTTGACCCCTGGCCCCGTCCTCCTTTGGCCCACTTGGTGCCACATCTGAAGCAGTGGCTACGAAACGAGAGGACACTAATCTTTTCCAGGTGTTGCAGGTTTCCTGCTTAGTGGGCACACACAGGCACGCATACGGGCACATGTTACAGAGCTGATGCATTGCAGCGGGAGACGGGAATGCAGGTGGCAGCTGGGATGCAGGGTGGCAAAGGGGCTGTAGACGCACACATACACACCACAATGGTGTAATCCTAAAATATTGATGCTCTGTGCCATGGCTCACTGCAGGAGTCTTGGCAATTCACCAATTCCCTGCAGCACACACACATCACTCAGATCAAGTGTCCCTGATCGGGTTATCCTAGTTATTATGTATGTACATCTCCAATTGCGGATCAGAGTCTGTGGTCTAAGTGAAGGTGTCAGCCAATCATGACCAAGCACTCGGGCCCTCCATTCAGCCACTTTCTATTGTAATGTGATCCATTTTGAGCTCAATGGCCGGACTG
>JAZGTJ010000124.1:93449-117949 GCA_036877575.1 Botia almorhae | reverse complement strand
AATGAGTCCGGTCCCATTCCAAGGTTCGCTTGGCATCAATCCAGTGGGATCATATAAAGGCTTTTAATTGAGTTTCTTGTATTAGGGTCTTGTGGATTATTGTAGCCTTGGAGTCTGGTAACAAAGACAGCCTGCAGATTGAGGCCGTATATTCCAGAGTGCAATTAATGTTTCAGCAGTTACGTTTGTTTAACAATGTCCCATTCATTAGCAGACAGCAGGCTTTGTGAAGTGAATTTTTCATGGTTGCTGTAATCGTGTTGGTGCATGACGCTCGCGGTGATAATTGTGGCTTTGTGCCGCATTCGTTTGTTTACTTACTTTGTTTGTTTGTTTGTTTTTCAGAACGGAGTCGGTGGCTGAGAAAATGCTCACGAATTGGTTCACTTTTCTGCTGTACAAGTTCCTCAAGGTAAGCAGATCGTTTGCCAATTTTCGCATGGGTAGCGTGAAGCTCAAGCGGGCCCTCAAGGTCATTTGGCAAATGAAGTCAAGAAAAGTCCTACAGGCAGATTGGAAGTGGTGCACTGCAGGTGTTTGTGTATGTGTGAGAGAGATAACATGAGTCCAGGTCTATGCATATGTGTGTGCATCCACTTTTAATCAAAGAGGGTTTAAAAGTTGGCTGAGTCTTGCTGACTTCAGTGTTTTTCTGCATCTATAATGAGACGCTCCGCTTAACACCAGGTGCTTCTTAATTCTTCATACAGCGCCATGACCGTCAGCACACCGCAGTCCTCTCTGACTCCAGATTTACACTTAACACCTGCCATTAACCTCATAAAAACACATCTGCTGTGATCAGATTACGGCTGGTGCAGTTTCACTTTTCCTCAATTCTGGAATGTCGGAGTTAATGTTGGAGTCGTAGGCCACGTTTTTTTTCCAGTCTGGTTTAACGGATTAGATGTGAGTGAATGAAGCTGGAAAAACATTGCTCAAGGGCTTCAGGATTCATTTAAGCTCCAATTGGACTTTACTGTATGGAATGACTTTATTGTGATCTCATCCGTGCAAAACCGTAACGTTAATATTGCGGTCACGGCACATTGATTTGAGTATTACTGAACAGTGCTTGAGCTGCTGCCCAGACCACAATTACGCTTTGGACAAGTGTAAGTATTGCGGCCTGTTTCTCGTTTCCTTGAATTCAGTGACAGGCGCATTAAAACAGTAAAGCCTGGTTTCTGTCCATGGGTTTTTGATTGGGGGGGCTTTATTGCAGAGGTACTGCAGGACTTAAAGTATGCATTAAGCGATGACAGTACTGCGTTAACTTTAACAATTGCTTTTCGTATCATTGTCCCTCCCACGTTAAAATGCATTAAATTAAACTACATGAGTCTGCACGTCAATAATGAATATTTTAATAGCTTAGCAACAAAGCTGTTAGATACATGACATCATAGACCAGGCCCAAAATACAACACTCAGTTATATATCAAATTTAGCAGGCAACGTTTCTCGGTCCATCAAGGGTCCTGCAAAAGGCCCCCAGATCTAGCTTTCAAAAAGCACTGAAATTTAAGTGTGACAAAATCAGCTCAAATTTAAAATCAAATCATCGCAACTGTACGGCCCCATCTAGCATGTCTGTTACTGTTAATCTGAATACGATTAGTATGACAATATCTAAGTATGACAACCCGTATCCAATGTAGGTGGGTAGCGTGAAATGTAAGAATGTTGTTTTCTTTATCTCTTGTCTCGTGTAGGAGTGCGCTGGAGAGCCGCTGTTCTCTCTCTTCTGTGCCATCAAGCAACAGATGGAAAAAGGCCCCATCGACTCGATCACGGGAGAAGCTCGCTACTCGCTCAGTGAAGACAAGCTCATCAGACAGCAGATTGATTACAAGACTCTGGTAAGGTCCTGAAGCCTAGCTTGAGTGGGTGTAGTCAAACAGAGATGGTTTAGGAGGTAAAAAAGAGCAGAAGACAGAGTCAAGTGGAGTCACAGTGGATAAAGATAGAGGGAGCAAAAATGGATAGAGGGAGGAGGATAAGCAGTATGCAAGCATGAAGATAGAGACAGGTGTGGCAGCAGAGGGGTGGGGCATTTGTTTGGGGTGACGTGTAACAATATGCCCGCTGCCTGTCTTTACGCCTAACAGGAAACATGCCAGCTTGTTATGACCTCTGATCTAACGTAGCCCCGCAGTGAATGGCATGTTAGTCAGGATAGGCTGAGAGTAATCTGTATTCAGCACGAAGAACTCTGAGACAAAGAGAGAGAGAGGAAGGGAGGGAGAAAAAATGTGGAGACTAGTTTCGCTGTTTGGCATGCGGCCCATTTCTGTGAACACTACTGATTTGATGACTGTAGGAGCCATTTCAACTTCATCATTCTGTCCTCACATCCAAAACACTTAACAAACAGCTGAGTCACCACACATACAAAATTCCAGCCACCACAGTTCCCTCAATGCAAATTGTGCATTCTAACAGCATGATGGAGGCCATTGCATTGTGGCATTATCAGTCATTACAATACTTGCAAGACTGTACTGTACATACACGTTTCATTCAACCTTACAGTCTTAATAGTTAGTAGCACAAACTTTGTAGTTTAAAAAAAGGACTTGGGAAGTTCCTTTTAAAGTTATAAACTTTAATCCCAAGTTTGACACTGAGGTGAGCAAACTGATGACTCTTTGAGTGGCAAATGGGCTTTTACGCTTGTGCTGTTATACCTGATGCTTCGTTCAGAAAAGCACAATAGTTTTTTGATAGACGTCTGTCTTGCTTAGTTATTTTTGTCTTACGTTTAGATTGCAGATAAGTCTGTCTGAGACCAGCTCTCCAAAGGGCTTGACTATACCTTTAAACAAAAACGATGCTGTATTGTTGAAAAATGAATCTAAATACTTGCATTTATTTAGCTTACAGTACACATACAAAAGATTGTTCTGTAGACACATGAATTCCTGTCCCACACACATGCTAATTGAAGCAATTCTTTTCCTTGTTCATATAGGTGGTGAACTGCATGCACCCAGACAACGAGAAGAGCCCTGAGGTTCAGGTGAAGGTACTGAATTGTGACACCATCAGCCAGGTGAAGGAGAAGATCTTGGACGCCATCTACAAGAACGTCCCTTACTCTCACCGACCCAAAGCCTCTGACATGGACCTGGGTATCACTTGCAGTACACTCAATCATTTGGCAAATGTAGTGGCTCAGGGGTTGATCTGGTGCATAACCCCTGTCTCTTTACAAGAGGGGGGGATAGACATTTAGGCTTGGTCTAGGTACATATTGTACAAACTTTGGCTGCCACATGCAGGCATATCGATGCCTGGGTTTGGCATCAATAGGTTTGGCAAACACAAACATTTCTACAAGCCATTCACCACTCTCTACAGAAGGGATTGCTACAGCAAGTGTTACAACCCCATTGACAAGCTCCTTTGTCTAAATGCTTTCATTGGCCCCCAGGGGTAAATGTATTGTTTAATTAGGAGGGAGGATAGAATGATACCTGAGGCGGTGTGTGCACTTTCACACACCCTGGATTGGAGGAGGCATGTCAGCATTCCATAAACAAATCTTGGGGTCTCTAGAGCCCCAGCACAGTCTCTGGCTCTCAACTGGGGACCAGATAATTGGTAACAGGAATGAGGTAGCCTCCCTCTCCTCAAATCCTTGGACACGAGTTGGACCAGAGTCTATGCAGCTCCACCCTCCTCCTGTCACCTTCAGCAAAGATCTCATCCAGTCATTTGCATTTAAGCACTTTATTCTCTCCAGTTTCACACATTTGCTGTACTGCAGCTCTGTTTTACTTCGGTCTTCGGTCACTGTCCAGTCTCCTTTCTGGATCCTTATGGAATGTCCACGGTTTTGTACATGCTGTCTGGGATCACAGGATTCACATTTTGGGAATTATGTCAGCTTGCTCATGTTCATTTTGCTTCTTTTCTGCCCTTTACCGCGGTCTTGTTGGCCTCATCGTTTTTGGTTTTTCTGCCTATTCTTTTTCCGCTTCTCTTTTTGTTTATTCTTCGGTCATAGTTTCTCCACGTCGAGGCTCATTTGCATGTGTATAGACAGTCATACTGTACTGCGATATAAAAACAATGGCCGGGTCGTCTCTCGGAGAATTGAAGTTATTCTCATCACCCTGACACACGTTTCATCACCCTGCCTGTGATTGCTGTTTTCCTTTTCTGGTTAGAATTTTACTGAAGGATATCAGCAGGCGGTGCGATGAGGCCTCAGCGTTCCAAGCATCCATTTATTTTGCAGCTGGGGAATTAAAAAAAACATCTTACTTGTTCCCGCCCGTGTTATCTGTACGTCACATTGCAAAAAGATACGCTTATTTGATTCCGGGCTGATTCCCAACACTGATTCGCATTCCCATTTTGGCTGAGGATGCAGACAGCGACCTGTAAGCCCCAACAGTTGAACGCAGACTGGGAGAATATCTTTGTATTTCGTTGTGCATCTCTTGCGAGCTCAGTAACTACGATAAGAGTGAGTTCAGCGGGAGGCTTAAGGTGGTCGATCAAGGCCGTTTGGACTCAGGAAGCCCAACCCACTACAGATAAAAGAGGAAGTGGCTTTCAGCATCGGCTGTAATCACACCCATCGATCCACTGGCCACGAAGGCTCAGCTCTCTAACAAAGGGCAGAAGAGATTAATTTACCTTCCCTTTTCTTCCGCCCTTTCGCAACTGCTACTTCGCGTTCCCTTCTCTCAGTTTATTTCTTTTTGCTACCTCTTTCATGCTCTCTCTCAGACTCTCTTATGCCTCGTCCATTGTTTCTGTACCTGTGGTAAAAATAGAAGTATAGGTTCTTCACACTAAAACAGATTATTGATTACAGAACAGATTATTGTTTGCAGCTTTTGCAATGTCACATGGTGATCTCAGAGGTGCAGAAATGACATGCGACGCTTGACGTACAATATCGTCTTTCTCGTTGCAGAGTGGCGTCAAGGCAGAGTGGTACGTGTCATACTGCAGGACGAAGACGTTACCACGAAGATCGAGGGGGACTGGAAAAGACTGAATATACTCTCCCATTACCAGGTGAGACCCAAATCTATTAACTACCAGTCTGACACAACACCTGGGTTTAATGTTAAATCCTTCAAAGTCTTCGCTTTGAAAATACACAGTGTTCATTCAGTTTGCAGGTAATTTCACTCCTGTAATGAGGCATTCAGTATGCAGGTCTGTCACAGAGTCAGAGGTCCAAGACACACATGCGTCAGAGGGGTGGAAAGCAGACTCAGTTATCTCTGTCTCTCCATAATTTCTTTCTACCATCCCTACCGTTTGCTTCAACACCAAATATCTACAGAAATCCTGCCAAAAAGGCTTTTGTTGGCTTATTTGTTTATGCAAACCTTCTACGTTTAGTGTCGACAGATACTCGTTGTCTCATAACAGCTTTCCAGTCGTTGAAATGCATCTAAAATCAGAAGGAAGGTGAGCATTGTACCTGCTGTTGTCTGTTTGAATTTAATTGTTTATTTAATGACAGTAGTGGGATGCAGCTGCAGGTGGAGCTGAATCATCTGGGAAAGGTCATGCTGCTGTCTTTTGGCCTTGAGCTTCTATTAACGAACAACGAATCGGATAAGATACAATAAAGATATAAATACATTGAATATCTTAATGTTCTTTCACATGCTTTCATGGTGCAAAAATGATCTGATTATGATGTAATTAACAGAAAAAAACTTTTACATTTATGCATTTGGCAGACGCTCTTATCCAAAGCAACTTACAGTACATTTAAGTTGCTTGTTTTATCAGTATGTGTGCTCCCCTGAGACTCGAACCCACAACCACAAACAAGCATACAACAGCCATTCCCCTAGAATAAACGTGTCTGTCTGTCTGAGAGGGTCAGTTTAGGGCGAAGAGGAGGCAGAAGACGCTTCATTAGAGTATAAATAATTTCCTCTGCAAGCCGGCCTTCATATGAGCTGTTCTGACAGGAGTCTGCATAGCACTCAAATTAAATGTCACGGGGTGGCGCGTGGGTGCGGGCGGCGTGCGGCAGGATGGATTAGCCGTTGATTGGAATCGGAGATGAGATAATGGAGACAGAAGTTAATTCATTTTCATTCGGTGAGGGCACGCTGCCCTTGACCAAAAAGAAAGCTATCAGGGACTCTGAGCCTGCCGGAGTTAGCAAGGAGCGAATGAGACCCTTTGAACACCCAGTACAATCTTTGGGTTCATTATTTCCAGCTAGCATCCCATTACTCATTCGCTAACTCCTTACACGACAGAATTCCCTCACAGTTTAGTGTAGTACACAATGTGAAAACAGCATGCTGCGGTATTGCACTCCGATGTGTCTGTTTCAGAAGACACGTTGTGCATTTCTAACACTGTATATCTCAAGTCACCTTTGATACTTTCCTATGTATCTGGGAGCTACTCTCTAGTCAAATGCATCCGGCTGCAACTTATTCTTTGACGGTAACTCTTTGATGTCTTCTTGGGAAGCATTATGTTATGTTGTATACGCTCCAACTGTAATATCTGATGGGTCTAAATGGTATCAGAAATACAGAATCTCTATGAAAGCATAAACCTGCCCGCAGGGGTACAGTAAAAGAAAAAATAGTTTTCTTTTTTTACATGTTGTCAGGAAAATATAGCCCTAGTCATTCACCTGACTTCTTGGCATCTTTCCTGCGGCGCATGAAGTATTTCTCTGATTCTGTTTGTCCGGCGGGCCACTGCAGTAAATGAGGACGACTTCCCGTTGAGTTAAACTGGGGAGGGAATGAAAGTTGAGGCCATTGCAGTTGTGTGTCCCCATGCAGTTGCAAGCCCACATCATCCAGATCCACACCTTTACCTCAGTTAAAACCACAAAAAAGTGCCACAGGCACCCAAGGGCAAATTATATAGAGTGAGAAATGACTCGTTGGGAAGGAGCCCCTACGTATTACCTGAATTTGGCTTGCTAATGCTTACCATGGCTAGCAGTTGCTGAGGAGTATTGTCAAATAACCTGACCATACCAAAGGTACAGCCGTACAGATATGAAAGTAGACATGACATCCTATTCTTCACTCGTGCAGAAATACATACATAGATTAGAAATAAAAGACAAGTTATAAGGATTTAACAATTAGTGACTCCAAATAAAAGTTCTGTATGAAACCCATATTAACCCATCATGTTATCACAATTTTGTGACCTGCAGAGAATGTGTTTGTTGTAAGTTGCTGACAGTTGTTTTTTATGTCTGCAGGTGTCTGATAATGCAGTGGTAGCTCTCGTACCAAAGCAGGTCACTGCATACAACTCTGTCAACAATTCCACTGTCTCCAGAACCTCTGCTAGCAAATATGGTATGTGTCCAAACTGTGTGTGTGTTTGTGTGTGTGTGTTTACCGACAGCCATGTCCTGCAGCATGACTGTGTTATCTAAAGCTTCATATGACTTAATTAGTTGTGTGTATTGTACCTGTATTTGATATTTGTTAATGCAGGGACATATACAGTATATCAAAATCAACTTTACTAACCACTGTACTAAAAATCGTATTCAAAGCACTTAAAACCAACAAAGTGCGATATATATTCTTAAACCATGGTGGAGTTCCTAAAAGAAAAATGCAGTCTTGCCGTCTTAAAGGAAGGTAAGGGAAAAACAGTGGTTCAGTTTTAGCCGCTTTGCCTAAAGAACAAGAACCAGAAATAGTGCTGAACTACATGGGGAGAGCGGAGACAGATGGAAGGCGTCCCGAGGTAAAAGCAGGAAAATGAGTCTCTTTGCACTTGACTTGCCCTCCGAGACTCAGAATCCAGCCCTGTCGTTCGGTCTCCAGCGCTCTCTAGTACGAATGGCTCAGACGAAGCTCAAGATCAAAGCCGAGGGTCGTGCGAGCGCTCCTCTACACATCAAATAGACCATTAAAATCATCTCATCTCCATATACTTTTCTGCACTCTAAAAGAGCCTTAAAGAAGACATAGAGAGAGAGAGAGAGAGAGAGAGAGAGAGAGAGAGAAAGAACATCACGCCTCACTCTTCCAAAAATCATGTTATAATATCCTGATTATAACATGGCTGCTTATTAAAGGAGTAAGTATAGATTCAGATAAAGTGATTATATTGCTTTTAAACAAGAATACAATGAGCCTAGGAACAAGACTAACACTGTAACAATGTTGCAATATTGAATTATATGACTCATATAACTTTCAGTCTAGCGTTTTCTATGGACTAGTTAGAGAACGTATTGAGCCACAATGTGCTCAATTGCAAATTGAGCTTTTATACTCACCATATTTCAAAAAATATACACTATACATTACACTTATATAATCTATAAGTTCTAAGTTATTCTTATAGAAGTTATACTTGTATAAAAATATCCGTTTTCCAGTTTTGAGTCACAAGACTGCAATGAGCCATTCTGAAAAGCTTTAAAATGCTTTGGAAAAGAAAGATTTATGATAACCATGCAATTATTTTATTAGACTTTTATCATTTTTGTGTGAAAATTCAAAACGATGCCTCGGGTGATAAATACACCCGCACTCGATCGCCCCTCATTTTTACCTCTTTCTTTTCTCATATTTTCTCTAAACGTATTTCTTTTATCATGTTTCTCTCACTTTTTTAGACGCTTCATATTTTCGCTAGATATTGACTTCTGTCACGTCTGCCACTGTGAACTTTTCGTAATCTTACCAAATCAGGCCTAACAAATCACATTTATTTCCACACTGTGTAAACATTCACAGAGCTTTGTGTTGTTTTTCAAATGTCATGGCTGATCTCTCCCTATTGGCTGAAACATGAATATTACATCTGGGCCTGACACCTGTTAGGTTTTGTGTACCGGCTGAAGTGAGCGCACGTGCACGTCCACCCATGAGAGAGAGTGTGTGAGGGGCAAGAGATAAAAACTTAAGCATCTGTATATTATAAGTGATTCATGTCCAATCTCCAAGTACTACCCAAAAATAGCCATTGTGTTTTCTACAGATCTGAACGGGTTCGAGGAACATTTGTAACTGCTCATGGAAATCACATCTGCTCGAGCTCACCATCTTTTTTTCATGTCCACAGAAAACATGATCAAATACACGGGCAGTCCGGACAGCATGCGTTCCCGCACGCCGATGATCACACCCGACCTGGAGAGCGGCGTCAAGGTGTGGCATCTGGTGAAGAACCATGAGCATGGAGACCAGAAGGAGGGAGACCGTGGCAGCAAAATGGTCTCTGAGATCTACCTGACCAGGCTGTTGGCTACCAAAGTAAGTCTTCTCTGTTCTTAAAATGTAGGGTCAGATTATTTAATAACAACAAGCATCAGTTACTATTTCTCAATTGGACAATCCCTTAAATGTTTAAGGAACAGTTGATGGTCACTGTTTCTACACGCGAAGATCAGATCAGTACAAAATGAGCTGTTGTCGCAACAGGCCACAAATGCCCAAAACTGCAGTTGGTCTGTTTCCTCTATTAGTTTCATGCTGACTGAGTTTCTTTATGTAACGTGAATAAAGATCAGTTGCTTCACATACGCTGCACAGCATAAGTTATTTCTCTCTATGGCAGAAAGTGTATTACAGCAGGTTAAGGAAATGAATTAAAGGTCGTAACTGAAAAATGAAAGGCTCTTTCAGGCTCAGCAAGACCTAAAATGAAGGACAAGTATGCAACCACCTTTAGCAACCTGGCCTAGCATCATGGTGGTGACCAATCAGAAGGGACCAATCGGTGTCCTTCAAAAATGTTCTTTGTGACTGGAACATGTTTCCTGTGGGCATTTTTGATGTTAAAGTTCTGATGTAAAGCCCCTAGTGAGTGTATTCCTAAACAAAAGCTTATATTGATAAAAAATTAAGGGACAGAACTGTGAGTTTGCAGAACTGTGTGTATCTGTGATTCTGCTCAATGGTTGTTGTGGCCACCAAGACGTTGTTTGACGCAACCAAGAAAGAAGCTTTTCTTTCCTACACACACAAATGCCCCAGTAATTACCCTACATAGATGGATTAATTCTACAAAATAACCAGTTTTATCTCTGACACCTTCTTTCTTGCTGAAAAATTATTGGTGTGACTGCACTGTTATTGACCGTTTGGCTTATACTAATACTAGTGACCTGCCTGGAGTGCTGATGTTTCTTGTATTCAGTCCTTCAGCATCTCTAGAGGACCGGCGAGCCGTATCTGTTTTGCGCGATTGCGCAAATAGTTTTTTCTCACCTGTCCAAACGAGATCAGCTGAAGTTTAATGCTCCGCCTGTTCTTGTCTGATAGCGTGCTTTTAAGTGCGCGGTAATGACCGGGTACGTTTCGAACGGCTCTGCAAATAGCCACTTTGGTTCCCGGGTGACTAATGATGATGTCAGTTGTCACACGGGATGACACCTGTCAGGGCCCTCGTAGCATCGGTGTCCTTAGTACCCCAGAGCTGTCGTCGCGGTGATACAGGGCCGAGTGAGAAATATGCATTTTCATCTTCATAGGCAAAAGATAAGCTGTCAGGGATGTGGGACACAGTAGAATTATTGTCGTGATTGTCAGCGAACACGTTTTTTTTCCCTGTGCTTCCTCGCTGACTCTCACCGTCTGCTCCGACGTAATGGGATTTCATTTGCACACCTCATCCGGATGTGAAGATACGGGCAGTGCTATTTTGATAGTCCCTCGCTCTTTCTCTCTCTCTCTCTTCCATGCATCCTATCAGTTCTTTCATTACAAGTGGATTAGATTCTGTCCTCTCTCCTTCTTAAACTCGCTACCATTAAATCAAATTAGGGTCAGTGGCGCAGGATGGACGCTAATCCATCTACACAAAGCGGCTTAGTCAGAATCACTTCCTTTCTCTGATATTAAAAGTGAACCTCAACGTAACAATTTCACTATCATAGAGCTGGTCTCAGAAACGGTGGTTTTGTTGGTGAGATTACCGACAGGTGGCCTACAAACACTTTAAGAGATGCTTCTAAGGTCAAACTCTATGAAGTTTTAGGAACAGTCACATCTACACTGGCTGAAGGGTAATAACTTGCTTAGAGTTTTAAGTAAACAGCTCACAATCAAGCGATTTCCAGAGGCAATTATAGTATATGTTAAACAGGTAGTTCATCCAAAAATTCAAAAATCATTTACTCCTTGTGTCGTTCCAATGCTGTATGCACTCTTTTGCTTCTGGGGAACACAAAAGAAGATATTTTGAAGTACGTTGGTAACTTTGGCATCCACTGACTTCCACTGTACAGACAGAAAAACACTGAGACAATTCTTAAAGTTTCTTCTTTTGTGTTCCACAGAAGAGATAAAGTCATATAGGTTTGGAATGACATGAGGGTCATCAATCGATCTATCGCTTTAACACCCATTAAAGTTTTAGTCCTGTTGAATGAATGAATGAATGAAATCTAACTTCATTCTTTGTGGTTCTTCAGGGTACGCTACAGAAGTTTGTAGATGACCTGTTTGAGACCATCTTCAGCACAGCACACAGAGGAAGTGCCCTCCCCCTCGCTATCAAATACATGTTTGACTTCCTGGATGAGCAGGCCGACAAGCACAACATTCATGACCCGCACGTCAGACACACATGGAAGAGCAACTGGTAAGAAACCACACACGCTCATAGACAATAAACTAAAGTTATCATATGTAACTTTATATGTCATTTTACAACTTTATAAGGACATTATACGTAATTTACAAAAAACAACCGAGACAGAGTCAATCTCACAAGCGCTGACAGCATCACCACCAATGTGGCGGTTACTGTGGTCATCACCATAGCCATGAGTATAAGGAAAATTAAAATAGCTCGTTTCCAAATTAATTTCACCCAGCCAATTTGGAGGCATGTCACCATGGCGGAAAGGGGGTTGGGGGGTTAAACAAACAACTAGCAGATTAAACGATGGAGGGGGTGAAAAAAGAGGGTGGAGTGGAAAGGCAAGCTTAGCATTATAGTTAATGAGTGGTAATCTGTCATTAGCCCCTGCCAGCGTCCCATCATGCACCACTCCGAATGGGCTATAGGGGAATAAAGCGATAATGTTGATGCGAGGGCACATTGTGGGGGTGGTGGGTACAGGTCCCATATTTACTGTTTTATAGACCCAATTTCTCTCCCCCACAGCATGTTCCAGGGCCATTTATGAGCAGTAAGTGTTTTTGAAGAGCACGGAGGGTCGCTCATGCATCACACATTAATGGAATCGTTCACACAAAGAACAGAACGTTAAATACCAATTTATCATCTCAGACTTCTCGACATTTTTTATGCATACGAGAGGGGCTTCCGCAGGACTAATGCACTGCCCAGCAACTTTTTTTGCCGATGGCTAATGTCTCTCACAGAGAATGAAAGAGCTCCATTTGTGGTTATTGTGCAAAACAATAACAGCCTCTGCATTGAGTTGGGCCAATGCCGTGGGTGAGAGATTTTAAAATGCAAAAGTCATGCATTTTAATTTATGGCATTTAGCCATGAAGCACAAGTATGATTCTTATTGCGTTTACCGTTTAAATGATATAGCGCACATGCATGACGCCGTATGGTTTCTTATTTAATAATTCTGTGATTTCCAGACAATTCAGTTGGCAACTTAAGATGCCCAAGATGTCTCTTTTATTATCCTCTTATTTGAGTGTGGCCTGTACAGATGGGCGCTTCTTTAAGATTAGTAGTAAGAATAACAGTACAGAAGACCAAGTCAAGTTTGTCCACTAAATAAAACAAAGGCAACTACTAAATTAAACAAAGGCGACTACTAACAACATTAATTCAGACAAAAATGATGGATTCCCCAGTTATGTGACAAATCTCTTGCATCAAGATAATAACCATCAGATAACCATCGTAACCATCAGATCTTAAACCAAAAGCAGGCAGAGATGGATTGCTGATGGACGGAGCACTTGTGAATCATCCATCATGCCAGTGTCTGTCTGGTGATTGAGCAGGAGTGGGTGGCACAGCCTGTCAATCAGAATACAGGCTGTCACTGAAGAGCCGTAGACAATCAAAGCAGTTTGTTTGGCTTGGTTAAATTAACGGTCTTTGGTCAGCTACTTAAAATGCAAATGACCAGAATTAATGGCATTTGCTTTCGTTCCTAAGGGGCGTTACACTGACAGCGATTTGCGGCGACGTCAGTAGCAGAGATCATTGGTATTGCGACGACGTTGACATAATTTTACTTTACGCGAATGCATTGGCGCTTTTACATAGCATGCGTTCTTGCAATTAAATACAGCCAGACAGAGGGCAATGGAATGGGACGAAAAAAATCAGACTATTTGCAACTTGACACACCGTCAACACTCGAAGACTAAAGACTAGAGACAGCTGTCTGATTGGGAGTGGTGCATTAAAGGTGCGATTTTTCTATTTTCGATTATTGCGACGCATCCTCAATGCGTTCTCGTACAAAGACATTTGTCGTATGTTGTGGCCTCGCCAACCTTATACAGAGAAGAAAGGCAGAAGAAAAACGAAACAGTAACACAAGAACGAGACGTTTTCCCCAGTAAGAGTTGTGTTATGATGACTGCTATATATAACTGGGATCTAGTCCACCCAAAAATCATTCCCATCTCCTAATCCAGTCACTCTCCTCACTGAGAGCTCACTGTGAAGTATGACACTTCAGACACGACCTGCTTATTTGTTCCGTACTCAAAATATGACGGCTCAGAGAGGTCAGTTTGACAGGCTTATAAGGACATTGGCTTGGGCTAAGCATTGATATCATTTTGATAGAGCACTGATAATCCCAGTTGATTCTTTCTGATTAATGTGGGAGTCATAATACAAGGTCTGTGTCCTAAATCCTTCCAGTGCAGTTGTTATTGTTGAATGAATTCAGAGGACAGGAGAAGGTTGATAATTCCTACTTGAAATCCCTCATTCTCCCTTTGATGTTAGTATACGTCCATTTTACTTTAACAGTTTCTCACTTCATTATTTTTGACTGTTAATTTTGTCTAGTCTCTTGTTAAAATATACGACAGCTCTGCAGTCTCGAGCAGAGTGTACACAAATTCCCAGACCAAACACCATATGTGACCCAAAAGAAATACACACACACACACACACCTCACGGGCAAGTTGATTTAACTTCAGCGCAAAGTGGCTGGGGGTATAAAGTCAGCTTGTATATGTTTATTGTCTTAGACAGGTCACGATTGCAGGGCAGCCAGCAAATCTAAACAAACTAATATAAGATGTATCAGTAAAGCGGTCTAAGCAAGGAGCAAATACTCGCAGCCCTTTACCACACACGACAAAAGCTTAATCTGAAGCGCTCAGCGTATTTCAATTGACACGAAGCAAAACTAGATCTCTCCTACTGAATTAACAAAACTGCCTCCAGTGGAAAAACTTATTCAATTCACAAACGTTATTTTTTTGTGTATCTTGTGTTGCATAATGGCTGCAACGCCTTTATACTCGCCATGTATCTAAACAGATGTGTGTATATATGTTGAGGTATAATAAATAGATATTTATTATACTACATGTAATAAATATGCAATAACAATACAAATAATACAAATATAATGTAAAACTGTAACCATGTAAACTGAATAATATGAATTGATTTCGCTCAATTTATTAGTAAAAATTTGAACAAAATTAGAACTTCAAAACTACAAAAGATTTATAAAGAAACGCCAAGGAACTAAAACTTGTTCTCTGCTCCTCAGTCTACCTCTAAGGTTCTGGGTTAATGTGATCAAGAACCCACAGTTTGTGTTCGACATCCACAAGAGCAGCATCACGGACGCCTGTCTGTCTGTGGTGGCCCAGACCTTCATGGACTCCTGCTCGACGTCAGAGCACCGCCTGGGCAAAGACTCTCCCTCTAACAAACTGCTGTACGCCAAGGACATTCCCAGCTACAAGAGCTGGGTGGAGAGGTGAGCAAGAACTGTGTAGCAATAGGTAGCCCTATATGTGTGTATTAGGCCCAGCTACAGCTTAAAGATCCAACAACCAAACCATACTAAAAAGTAACGTTTGTTCACTGTACCTTGGTAAATTCTATGGTTTTGGGGACATTGTTTTGGGTACAATTATAATACCGTGGTACATGGACTTTAGTGTGCCATATAAATACCATGGTACAGAATTCCTGCACCATGCAATTTCTTCTGTAAATCATTTAAAAAATATCATGGTATACCATGCAGTTGTACATGTGTATATGTTAAACATATATACATCAGAATGAATAAGCCAAGAATGAATAAGTGTGATGTATAGCTTGTGTAGGGTTTCATATTAACGCAGTGTGATGTACAGGTTTGATCTACATGTTGTGTTTAAATGCACTAATCAATAGAATTATAGTGTATAAAGCAAAGCACTTCTATATAGTGTGTTAATAGTCTGGGACACTTAAAAAAGTTTTTATTTAAGTTATTTGGTGTGTGTGTGTGTGTTAGGTGTTGAAAACCAAGACTTTATTATGTCCTGCAGGTATATATAGTCTGTGTGTGTGTGTGTCTGAGCTATAAAGCTGGTGGTAATCAGAATGAAGTGTATTGTGGAGGCACAGGATGATGAATTGCAGGTCTATTGTTGTTCAGTAGATCTACTGGGTCTACCCAACATCGCACCAGGGCAATTAGTCACTGTTTGGCGAGAGAGACAAACTTTCCTGCCTTACCCACAATCCTTTGGGTCAGAAGCTCTCTGTTCAACAATGCAAGGAGAAAGGAGAATCATGGTTAAACAGAGCTCCCTTCTGCCAAACACAATAACGGTCACAGAGCTTTCAATTATTCCTTTGTTATCCAAAGACAACAGCTCCAAACATTTCACTCTTTCCTGAAGCTTCCATCCCATTGGCAGCACAGGAAGTGTACACCGCGCTGCCGAAACACATGCTGCCATACAATAAATGGCATTAATAAAACATATTGAGGGGAGCTTGTGTCCCTGTTCGCACACACTGACCCTTAGCCTCACAATAACATGTGGACGTGTCGTGATGCGTCAGTAGCCAAAGACGAGTGTTTAGGGGAAAATAATATAAGCGTAATCGTGCTGCCAGCTTCCGTTCACTGTGAAAGAGGCGAGGTGGGAAGACAGCTCATTTTCATGCATTAGCTAACGTGTCACACGTCTGTAAGGACCGAGGTCATGGCTTGGGTACCGAGATGATGGGGATGATGTTTCTGCAGAAGAGCCCAGGTTAATTAAAGGTGTCGACAAAGGAAGTGATTTCCATCAATGATACATTTTTTGTTCTGTGCTACACAGCTCTTGCGCATCTCCTTAATTGGTTGATTTTAGCAATATCCTGATAGGTGCCAAATTTTTACAGACAGAGAAAATTCTTCTATTTCCTTTCGTCTGTCAGGATGGTTCGAGATGGAAGCTTTAGGAGACGAGTTATAGATTAGAGATATGCGCCGTGCTGAGACTCCACACACACACACACACACGGCCACAGGGCACATGAAGGGGGCCAGAATTACACAGCACAAAAAAAGAGCGAGTCAAGGACAGGTGTGGAAGTCTTTGATCCTTTCATGTCTTTATAAATGCAGGAGTAGATCTTCAGTGTTTCACGGGAAGAGGTAAATGAGATGGTGTTTGGTCAGGGTGCGTTGGTGTGCGGTGATGGGTTGTGGGGTAAGATGTGTCAGTGGGTAACAGTTTTTGTCCTTTGTATATATATATTTAACACAGTTGAACAACATTTTTTTGCATCTCTAGGTAAATCGATATAATACCATTTACATTTCGAAAAATAATTATATTGTTTTTGCAAAGTATAATTGTATGTAATATTCATATTTGTATGATAATATTAAAGGTGAAAATAATTAGTAACAGTTTTACCTCCCTTATATTTTCCTGCCTAGGGGACAGCGCAGGTAAAATTTGGCACATCTTACCCCACTCCCTCCATCTATTCAACTCTATTTACTCTATGTAGCGATTTGCGAAACATGCGTGATAAGAGGAATAATCAGTGCCGACTCACTCTGGCAGAGGAATGGGTGACATTTAAACACAGTATTAATTAGAGCCGGGCAAGCTGCCAGTCATTAGCCTTGGGAAGCAGCAGTTGGAGAGCGAGTAGCTAAATTCAAATGCGTCTGTATAGTGTGTATAGACTGTACCTGTCATTCCAGAATAGATTCATTTGGGAGGCCACAATTGGGCAACCTCTCTTTCTCTCTCTGCCTTTCTTCTTCACTGATCGCCCCATGGTGCATTGCAGCACGTACCCGTCACTCAATGTACTTGCGGTAGCTTAGCGAGGCCGCTCTGAAATGCACGCACACACACCGGCAGTTAGTTAGTGAACGTGTCGAGGCCAGGAGTTGGCATGGCGCAGGAATTAAAAATGAAAATGACCTGCCTTAATTAAAGAGTTGACAGCGACTGCAGCTGCAGGTGACAGTGACTGATTGCATTTCCACCAGCGTTCCTCGTTCTCTCACTCTCCCCAGCACAACAAAAAATGTGTCCGCCTGCATGTGCCTTTATATACACGCATGCATTTTCTTTTAGCGGTAATGTGCGCACAAGGCGCATTATTGGACGTTCCCAGCATCCAATAGATACCGCCGATCTCTGTAAAACTTTCAAGGACAACAGCCTATTAACTTTTCCAGTCACTCGCTAATGTTGCATGCAGTCGTTCCGGCGCAGGAAATGAACGCAGAAGCGATTTCAAGGACCGGGACGGTTCTCAGTCCAACACTCACAGAACCTGTTAACCCAAACAAATGACAGTTTATGATGAAAGCTCATCACCTGACTGTTCTTGACGTTCTTTAAGAACCGTGTGTGTTTTTACAGATATTACTCAGACATTGGCAAGATGCCTGCGATCAGCGATCAGGACATGAACGCATATCTGGCGGAGCAGTCCCGCATGCACATGAACGAGTTCAACAACATGAGCTCCCTCAGTGAGATCTACTCGTACGTGGGCAAATACACAGAGGAGGTACGGTGAACGCTTCCTTACACCTTCTTAAATACATGCTGTATTATTTTACTATATCAATCTGTAAAATGATGACATCTCAAAATCGTACCTGTTTAACGGGTTGGTCTCGCAAGGCCTGTCAGTTTTCAGGAAGAGAAATTTTTGCCTAATTCAAAATATTGTAATGGGAATTTTTATTTATATTATTAGTAAAACACAAAGGAGGGACTATTTTCAATGAAAATAGCACAAAAAAATCGTAATAGTGCAAATTAACCATTTTTTAAACCCATTTTCATTGGGATTAGGATGTAATATGACCCTGACATGTTTTCAAAAGATTCAGCCATTAATGCAGGTAATCCTGTGATGTCATAAAGACTTGCCTAAATACACTAGATTAACAAGACCGGTCGGTGGGTTGGTTGGTTCTGAAATATTATGACTTTGAAATGTAATACGTAAATAAAATAAGGCAAAGGTAATTAAGTCTGATATATCGCCCCCTGCTGGCAGATTGTGTCTGCGCTGGAGCAGGACGATGCTGCCAGGAAACAGAGGCTGGCCTGTAAACTGGAGCAGGTGGTTGCCCTCATGAGCCTGGAGAGCTGAGGACCGCATTTCCCAGAGTGCACTGGGAGATCCATCAGAAACCGAGCCGTGCCTGAGTGAAGACTGTCCATCTATCTCATCTCTTCTGTTTGCAATCTTCCCACCAAACATGCGTTTGTGTCATATTAGCTCTGCTTCCTTGAAGAGTAGAGATGGGAACTTGACGGGTGGACGAAGGAGCCAAGGACTACATTACCCACGATGCAGCAGACTGGGTCACCATCCGGCTCTGCTGTGTAGAGAAGGAATGGCTGCCCACGAATTCTGCTTCAATGCATCCAACCATCCTTCTGACTGGAAAAAGACAAAACTGAAACATTTCTGTTGCCTTCAAAATTTAGCTGATAAGCAGAAACCACAATTTGTTCTGACTAGGGTAGAGAATGGCACTAATATAGAGTCCAGTTCATTGTAGTACTTTTATTGGACGCTGAGGCGCAAGACCAAGATGGTACCGCATGTGTCTGGAGAACGCAGACCATACGGGCAATTTCAGAAGATACCTTGAGAATGTGCCATTTACAGTTACAGAACGTGCAAGATGGTTTTTACATTCTACGCACCTGAACACTTGATAAAGAGACCCAGTCGAGACTGGAGCCCTGCTTGTTCTTATTTAAAGAGTGTGGGGTATGATTAAAACCCTAGCCTGGGGGTAAAGCGGGACACAGGGAGTTAGTGCTGCAATTGTTTTGTCTCTTCCAGGAGTCTACTTGACAGGAAAACTTACCATCACCGCATCATCCCCGGCCTTTATTTTGGCATCTATCTGGCTTGTGCACATCTCTAATTTTAACCTCTCTTATCTAAATGAGTGGGGGGAAAAAAGCCAAGGTTTGTTCCCCTTAGAAGCACACATGCACACATATACATACACACCTCTTGTAGTGGCAGTAGAGAGCGCCGCCCTTATGGAATCAAGCTGCACTGCAAGTGGATGAAGTTCTTTGTAATCTTAACAAAAAAGCACACATTCAATAGCTGTCTCAGTTCACTCATCCAGTAGTGGACTTTAATTACAAACCGGCCTACCCAGAATAAGTTATTACACGGTGGGATTGGAGTTACAGCTGAGACGGGATGAGTTTTTGAACATGCACACGTGCTGTCTGCACTGTTTACTTCTACAGGGTCCTCGGATAATGAACGTTCTGGAAGCTTCTGGAAAAACTCCCATATAGAGAAAGCTGGTCAGCAGAACACCAAAGGAGCCCGATATAAAAAAAAACAACAACAACAACAGAGCAAAGATTGTCTGGAAAATAAATGACCCCCGAGAAGCCAGAATACAAGGCACTGTTTGTTTTATGACCTGCAGAATGATTCTAACACACTGTATCTGTGGTCCGATATTTGTTTCTCCTCATTACACGGAGCCCACAGTTACTGTTGTATGTCCGAGTCTGGTTATTGCACAACTGGGAGAACCATCAAAAGAAACCCAGAGATGAAGTTTAAGGGCTTGCTGTAGTTTGAAATGTATTGGCAGCACTTTATCAGCCTTGAGAGACGAATCTTACCTGGGCGTAACAACCACTAACGAAAAGAGTCGGAGTGGCGAGGACCTAAAATTATTCGACGTAACTTTGAAGAAGGGGAAAGAGACAAGCTGCCCTCTTTTCCCGTTGACCTCTGACCTTTCTTTGCTCCTGACGGCTTTCCCCAATGTGATGATGTGAACTTGTGGAGATCAGCCCGGGTCCACCTTTGGTTCTTTATTGGCTTTTTCAACGCATGTATTTCAAATTAAACTTCGGAAAAAAGGAAAACAGAAAAAATAAGCCTTGCAATTGATGATGTGGATGTGTTCTTTTCTTTCTTTTGCTTGGAAGAACGAGATGGAAGAAATGGCCGTTATCCTAAAAACTGCGACCTTCGTTAAGGTGGAACCTTTATCCTGCCCTCGCCTTCTACTGCCATAACCATGTTTTGTGAATGTGTTAGATGCTTATAAGACTAAAGGTGATACCTTAAGCAGATATAGTATATACCCTCGCATGCTAACCTATCGATGATATGAAATGAACTACCTTGCTAGCAATTTATCTAATACTACTAGGAATATTTAAACGTTAGCAAATTCTTGTTAGACTATCGTCATTTTGCTCATGAGAAAAATCCTATTTCTGTCAGCTAGACTGCCTTTCTCGAAGGCCGCCGAGCTGAGAGTTCTCATTCGCCAACCAAATTCATGCAAAACAACTGTGCAGTCGATCACTGCATCATTACCATCAACACAGCTGTCATTTCCAGATGCTCATTGACTTGAGGTTCCCGCCCGACATGATATTTAGGGATTTTCACAAACACTGTATTTTAATTTAGTGCTGTCTTTAATGTACAACTTTTTTGTGTTTATGTGTACATGTCCATACTTCTTTATGTTAGATTTCTGTGTTACGTCAGACTGTGACTGTTATGTTTGAATCGTTTTGATGAAAACCTAATGTTTTCAGGACAAATAAAATTAGCTTTTCATCAAATTATTTTTTATGTTGTTTCGCATATTGTCTATGTGCGATTTATTTGTACTATTTTGTTCCGTCTAGATTAGTAGCATTGTGTTTACGGGGTATTTAAGGAACATGACTGCCCAACAAATAATTCAAACGACATGCTAATAAAATTAAATCACTATTTTTATGTGTTATTATTTTTAACGAAATCTTTTAAACCAAATGTGCACCCATGCGCTAATAAGCAAAATCCTGCACATGAGTTTAATAGTGAAAAGTGTTTCCTCTGGGGATTCATTTACAAAGTCACTAGAGGTCTTAAATGAACTGCTGGTAATGTAATTTGTGAAATCTTTGTACGAGTCGACATTTAAAGGGTGTGAATGTTCCTGGGTTCCCCCGCGACAAAACTTCCGTTACGTTCCGTGTTCCGTTTCTCATGTTCCATCCACAGCAGGTGTCGTTCCATCGTTCCATCCACAGCAGGTGTCACACACCACCCCCTCCTTTGCATCCAAAAGAACGTGATAAAGTTTCCACCTTAAACATTTTGTAAGAACTAAAAAGACCTTTTAGTGTTAAAGCAGGTGTTGCAGACCTGTTAGAAAAGACTTTTTAATACATCCTGATCTGATGCAAATTACCCTGATGAGAGGAGAGAAAGAGAGAGAGAGACCAGCGGAAAGACAAGCTTCTCTAACTTTGTTATAATTAATTGTATACCTGTGTATGTAAATATAATGCATTCCTATTTTGCAGTCAAGAACAAGATACTATTTGTAATATAGAATAAACTTTATTATGAAAAAAGACGGCCTTTTGTCTTTTATTTTGTATGATCTTTCGTAGAGAAGTTGCTGTTACCGTGGAAACAAGTTGCAGTAAAAGCTTAGCAGTGACCACCCATTCCCATGAAGCATTGCGATGGTAGTTATTCTTCCAATCCTAGCTACTTCATTGCCATGAATTATGATATGGTTAAGCCAATTATTTTATACAGTATGGTGCTATTGTTTCTGAATTGAGTCATTTGCAATGCATCATGGGATTGCATGGGATAACACCTTATGGAATTATGGAAGTTTATGGAAAAATACTTTCACAACACATACAGCTTCTTATGAAAGTAGTTTTGTTACGAAAACGGGCGAGTACAAAGAAACTTCTAGAGCTATAAGCGCCAGTGGAGAGGTGATACCGCCATATCTTTGGGATCTGATTAGATGAGGCAGAATATGGATCTTCTGATTGATCTGTTGGCTCAAACTTCATGTCCGCCCTCAACCAGACCTTTGAGGTTTATTCTTGTTGAGGAAGACCGGAGAGTTTTTACAACCATCATCTTACCGAAAACAAAGACTCACGACTTCAACCTTCCTCTCCAGCCCCAATGCCAGAGGGCTCAATTGCCACCTTTATTACATTTCATCTTATCTCATCCTATCATTTCTGTCAGTTAATGAGAAACTGTCGCCCTGCAGAACTCTCTGACCTTTCGGTGGTTTCTCAGCGCTCTCAGAGGAAGGTTAGAACTAGACAACGATTTCAAAACTTCTTCACAAAAATGTCCCACCAACAAGTGCTAAAAGCATCTGCCCATGTCTCGCCTTTTAGCCCTGAGCACGAGATCGTCCTACCGGCTGCAATTTATTGCACAGTGGCCTGACTTGTTCCCAAACCCTTGAGTGACCTCCAGAAAATCATTATAGAGTTTAATAAACCAGATTCTTAGTTTTAAAGATCTGTATTCGAAAACATTGCGAAATACATGCACGCCTGACAACACATTCCATATTTATTAGGAAAATTTGCTAAGTTGCTTGGCAACCACAAACAGCCTAAAACCCACGGTTAGGATAATCAACTACTGTAC
Organism: Botia almorhae; assembly: GCA_036877575.1. NCBI lineage: Eukaryota > Metazoa > Chordata > Actinopteri > Cypriniformes > Botiidae > Botia > Botia almorhae. The sequence continues at coordinate 95,079 of JAZGTJ010000124.1, read as the reverse complement.
ATGGCCAAAGAATGATTGATTCCTATAATTATTAATAATATATCATACAAATGCAATATATAACAAGATATTGTGAGTTACATAGTTAATACCCTATGTAAATGTGTTTATATAGTGACAAAAACTATTTTACTTTTAAGAGACAATCTTACTAAAAGCATGACATGTAAAATCTACAGTGGCCATTCGACCGAGCCTTTTCTCTCTGAATCTAAATTCTAGAATATTCCGGCAGAATTCTGTCCAGCTGCAGACGCAGTGAAGGCCGGCTAATAAGAATGCAGGGTGAACGACAGTGGACTGATTCCTGGGAATGACTAAAATGGCCATTGACGGCTGCAGGGGAGCAGATGGAAGCGATTAGCATTATTAGTTGGTTGGGCTTTGTCCTATCTGTCTTGGTAAACATCTGCGAAAAGACAACAGATCCGGCAAACACTTCCATCGAGTACACAGAGGAAACCAAACTTGTGTGAGCAGACACACTGCAGATCCACCATCCATCATTAATCCATCTTGGGGAATGAAGGCTGAATCTCAGGGCATGTTTACGTTCACCAGAAAACGTTGAAGGAAGAACTAAAAACTACCTTTAACAAGCAACAGGCAACTTAAAGTGTTTAAACTTCTTGAGATTTTTGGCTGTAAATTTCTGTATCGATGACAGAGCAGCACTGCCCCTCACTGCCCTGACAACTTTGTTTGTTTCTGTCTCCCTCTCTCTCTGTCCAAACCAACACACACTCACACATACAAATACATATCCCCTATAGTAGCAAGCCCCTTCAAACACCAAAACTATTGATCCATTCCTTGTCAAATCTAAAACATGGAATTAACTCACAGGTATTGGGCCTACAGTGGCTTCAGTTTTTGAAGCAATTACCAGCATGGGTTTATTCAAACTGCATATAATGGATTATGCAGCTATGTTCAATCTTCTAATAAATGTACAACACTCTGGCAAATGCATGTTTTGTATGAGGGAAAATTATTACCTGGTGCAGACCATGTTTTCTTATTCTTGCACTATATTCAACAACATGTTTGAAACAAAATGAGATTAAGTAACTCGCACAATTTTTATTTTTGGGTGTACTGTCCCTTAAAGTGCAGTATAAAATAACTTAACAGTTATTTTATAACTGTTTTATAACTATTTTATAACTATATCCTAACAGATATAGACTACGCCACACGGTTGCATGACCTGACGGCGTACATTCGCTGAGCCGAGCAACGTTTCCATCTACCTGTGATGCGCTGCGGCTGTGTGTATCTTAAAATCGCTCGCTCATCCATATTCATGTGTTTGTGATGCACGCGTGTGGGCAGCGGTGGCTGAGGTTAGGCTCATCTGCATGTAAAGTGTTTTGGGTGTCTACAAAAGCGCCATACAGATGCTATGATTCATATATGTAAATTTTGCACGTTTAATCAATACATCATCCATATGCCTCAGACGCAATGCAGAAAGAGTTTAGGAACAGAGTGAGTGTGTGTGTGATGAAATTAGACTTATAAAACAGCACATAAACAGATAAGGAATTTACTCGCTCGTGTGACACAGCTAGCCGGCTAGATTAGCGCAGGGTTGCCGTATCTCCGCTAACTAATAATACGCTAGCGT
>JAZGTJ010000124.1:38052-91477 GCA_036877575.1 Botia almorhae | reverse complement strand
TGTTGGAGGTACAGAGGTGTTTGAAGATGTTATAAAGCCCAGTCAGGTCAGTGAAGCATTGTTACACAACAGGAATCTGCAGTCTCTGTTTTCTCAGGGTGGAAAACCCCAAGCAGCCTGACATGTACTCTTATCATATTTCCCACAATCCTTCTGGGCAGATGAAGGAATGTATGTTGGGGGACAGAATAGTGTCCAAATGCCTGAGGAAGTGAGATAATTGTAGTGCTCGGCTACCCTGAAGTATCCTGAGCAAACAAACCTAATGAAAATACTGACCGATCCAACACAGACCTGATGAAGAAGACAAACAGACTATTTTAATAATTACAAACATGATTTCAGGAGAACAGCAGTCTGGATGCCCGCAGGCAGTTTTGTGTGAACACAGTGAAAGTTCAATGTTAAAAGATTCTTGGCATAACAAAAATACCACATGCTGAACTTAATGTTTAAAAGGATATGTGCTAGATAAAAAAATAAAACGTTGTCATCATCCACACTTCTTCTACACTCGCCATCTCAAATCAGAAACACAAAAGGTTTAAAAAAAAGTGGACCGTCACTTTTAGACCCATAGATGCGAATTTTACAAGGATGTCATCAGCCCTGTGTTAGCCGGTCTATGCTAGCCATGTTTAGACCGTATATTATCTGACTCTCACTACAGTTCAGGGTGAATATGACTGTGTGAGGTACGGCTGATGCTGTATACTCCAGGAGCTTCCATCTGCCGCTTGGCGAGTCATGAGTCACGGGCTGAGAGTCAACAACCCATATGGTTGTTTCGAGGGGTTTGGAGCAGAAGGTGGGAGAGGAAAAGGCTGTGCAACCCAGAGCCTTGGATCAGAGAGGTGGCTGTCAGCGTTCAGATGACAGACTGTGACCTCTGGGTGGCTGACAGCTAACTTTTAGATGAAGCAGAGGTCATTGCTGATTGCCAAAGACCATCAGCAGTGATACAAGGCAGATACAAAGCCATAGAAAACTACAGGATCGGACAACGGTAGCTGTGTGATTCTGTTTTGGTGTAGAGCTACGTACAATTACAATGAGGCAATTCTGATCTATTCATGTAATGACAATGCAAACTTTGGATCAGTCCAAATTTAACCAATAATCATCAACTAACATCTACATACAATTAAACTGCGGTGCGAAAACTATCAAAACACATTAGATTACTGTATTTTCAAAGATTTAGACCACATGCACTCTACCGACATTCATAACATCTACCAGCCTAAGCTAATCACAGAGAAGCAGAAATGACATCACTGGCATTCATTAAACAGCGTCTGTTTTAGACAGGAGATGGTTTGCAGCTTGTTTCTTCAACCGTTTGGCAGAAAGTCTTTCCACTATTCTGCTCTCGAAAAAGAACGGGAAAAAAACAGAACGCTAAAGTGTTTTTGGAGCACCTGCATGGTTGAGCAGACTTCAGATGGCAATTGTCAAATGGCCTGTGAAATGACTTACATACATTGGTCCAATTCGTTTAAAGGCGAGTATTTGTGACTGTCGGGGCTCTTTTGGTCCGGCGGCTTTGCTGATAGTACATTTAAATGAGGTCTCGACCACAGCGGCCTGAAGTCAGCTTTGAAAAACCTCATTCAGTGGATGGAGGAAGTGACAGAAGCTCTAATAATACAGCAGCATCTGAGTGAACACAGAATAAACTCTCCCTTCGCACTCTGTCATTCACAAACGGCAGTTAATCTATAAATAACTACACTTCACTGGAAAATACAGACAAAAAACATCAATTGTCAGATTCTGAGTTAAAGTTAAGCCAAAACTGATGCATTCTGGATGATGGTACGGCTGCCGGGTTGTGTGTCAGCCCAGCAAAACAACTGTATTGTGTGTATGTGAATCAACAGACTTAAAAATGCTCAACAGTAAGAGAAAGAAAATAATAAAATCATAAATCATAATCTCTTTTGGTTTATGTGACAGCTGCGATGTCAGGACAGAAACGGGCTCAGTCTGTGCAACAAAATAACCTGTGGTGTTTGTCACAAACCTGCATGGAAAAAGCAACTAACCAATTCTGTTGTCATAGAGACGAGCAAAAAGCATTTTCATGGTCGATAAAAAGTATTTATGGCCATTCACCTGTCATTGGCAGATTTTTTTGGCCCCTGCATGACCATAGCTGCATCCGTTTCTCGCCGGCTTAATTAGAGGGACGGGCAATGACGTCACTGATTAGCAGAAACACTGGAGTATTTTTTCATTTTATTTGTGACCCATACTGGCAAAACGAGTCAGAATGAACACGGGCTAATTGCCAGCTACACAAAACAAGTGAAAGATGTCAGTTTCGATCTAATTAGAGGTTTTCGCAGAAATGAGTTCATTAAGCCCTCGTGTAGCAATCCTGCTGCTCCAAACAGCCGTTAAACTTATCTGAAATAAACTTTATTTGTACGTTTTCTAAAAGGTGTACCTTCCCAAATTGTTCCTGTTTTAATAATCCATGATTTTCCTTTTTTTTCTGCTCCTGGTGCTTCAGACAGGTCATTCATTTTTTGGTCTGATTTCAACAAATCATACATCATTTTAAAAGTTTTGAAGTATTTTTTGATAGAGAATGTGAAAATGACAAATTAAATTTGGCCAGCACGGGTCACATTTATTGTATTTTATTATTACTACGCTCTAGAATGTCATCACAATTTCCAGTTATAGTTTGCGGTTAATTTATTCCCGAAATTTCACCCAGACATTATTCCATCTGATGTCACAGCCTGGTGCTAATGGCAGTACTTAAACAGGACTGTGTAGCGATCAGATGTAATCACTGACCAGTTTAAAAGCCTGTTTTTGTGCTAGAAGCATAAATGGTCGAGGGCAGCTTGTGTGATTAAGTCTGATCTGACCTCAGAACCATTTTCAATTCACACTCGACGTTTCATTAAAATCTGAACGTGCTTTAATCTAATGGAAAGCAAATGTGTTGCTGCGACAGCTACATTATCATTGTTCATTTTAAAGGAATTGTGTTTTTCTCTTGTATTTCGTGTTTATTTGCGAAGCTACTCACGAGCCGTCGAACTCAACAATATGAACAGGGGCGTGTAAACACTGCATCAGTGAGATGTAAAATGATACAGGAGAAACAATAACGACAGCGTTACACTAACTGAATTTGCTTTAATACAAAATCTGCATTGAATAATTGATTACATTTGCGTTGATTCTCACACCTATAATAACGATTTTTTTTTAAAAGCAATTAGTATAATTAATCAGGGAGAAAAACAGGCTATACTTGATGTGAGGTTCCCTATTGGCCGCTGCTTGGTTTATCCGTCCACTAATTTATTTTGAGGCCGCTGGTCACATTTGTACATTTATAAAGCACAAATGGTTTCTTATTCTTACATCCCGAACAATAATCTTGTTTTAATGGGCTCTGTGTCTGTGCAGGCCCATTTCAGAGTAATGAACCCCATCTCGTTTAATGACCCACAAACCTGCCTCACCTAAACGACTTGGTTCTGAGATATTGTGCCCCTAAATAGCCCTAATGACACATTTGGAAATCGAGAGAGTCCAGACTGACCTGTGCACAAAAACACAATCCATATTCAACACACTTTAAGATACAGTGTATCAGACAGAACACAGAGGTTCTGTAACATCAGCTTTATATAGATATTACAGATATTAATACAACACATGTAAACCAAAAACAGCACTTGTTTAAAAAGAACTGCCGTTTTCTGCATATAAACAGTGAAAATACATTTTTCCTTTATTTCTTCGAGGGAATCTCTCTTAAGATCTGCATTCGTGGGAGCCATTTTAATATCCTGTTTTGTGGTGAATGACTATCTGGGTTTTATCCGGTCCGAATCGTTTGGTTCATCTTTCTCCTCACATCTTGAAGAAAAGGATCCCACAGTAAAAACAAACGACAGATCCGACAATCAGTAAATGCTGCCATCAAACAACAGGCTAGACGACTTGAAATAACATCTACAGTGCTAAGATGCTACGGACAATAAAAATGAAACTTATTTTGTGCTTTTACACAAAAGAATTGGCGATCTGCTTTTGGGGTGAGAACGAAGGAGAGCGAGAGAGAGCGTTTATAGAAGATTGATCTTCATACTTCCTTTTTCATTTACTCCAAGATGAATCACAATTGCCCAAAGGCCTTAATCGTGTAGAATCGTGGAAAGTAAAGGAACACAGAAACATAGAGGAGGGAAAAGAGTGACTGCCTATAAGAAACAGGTTGTCTGGTGATGGAGCATTGCTTACTGTATAAGTGATCAGCATAAGCGGTGACATCATGACCAATCAGATCAAAGGAATATGACCAAAGCACTTATTTACACTGAGAGGGGACGAAGCAAAGACAAGAGAGAAGCAAACAGGGCCATATGAAAAGAAAGGGGTGGGGGGTTGAAATGGGCTCTAATGTAATGTTGACAGTGTCAGAAGGTGGTGATATTTTCATGATATGACGACTGAGCAGGACATCATAATAATGTTCCCCCCCCAACCCCTCCTCACATTCACTTTATGGGTTTAGTCTGGCCTTTATAATATAGAAACTACCGTCTGTATTATAATCCTGTCCAAGCCAACAAACATCTCCAGGAAGCAGTTTAGTCGATGATAAACAAATAGTGATGGCAATAAACTTAGGAAACGCTGCAGGGTTTCTGTCTCTGTAGCCACAGTCAATAACTGTCACACAGCTCAAACTTAAAGCATTAAACAAGTCAACATGAAATCACAATTCGTCAAAATGTAATAACTTCTTTTTAAGCCCCTCCCCTCAACTTCCTGTTTTTGTTCTATTTTACAACATTCACTTTTCTTCGGTTTCAACATATTTTAATGGAATTTTCCTCAAATTACAACCACAGCACAAAGAAAGCGTTTATATCAGGCATATACGTCACTCACTGAAAGATTCAGACTTTAGACCTATGTAAATATTGAAGATAAAGTACGCTAACAAATTAAACCTGGCCTCTGTTGTTTCTGGTCTGCAGTCACTGCGTTTATTCCCTTATCGGAACCAACGCGAAGATAAGTAGGTAAGAGGTAATTATCTAGCAGTTGTAAAATCTGATCTGGTTGAGGAAGACTTTTCTGTTCATTTATGTCAGCGGGTAGCACAGATAACTACAGTCACTGGACTGTTGATGTTTTATCTCTCCATTACTTTGGGAGTTTAAAGAGAAACTGTGATAAAGAGAGAGGGAGAAAGGTGGTGATATACTAAGACAGCTATAGGGCAAATTCTAGGAGCAGTTGATGTGCTGCGATACTCCTTCTTGTGCTGCTCTGTCGCCATTTCTTCACTCTTAACCTCCAGGCCATTAATAGGTAATCCCTGTTCTCCAAATAACTCCTGATGGACAAGCGGTAAAACTAGGGGCCGCCATTTAAGGGCCTAATGACAGACCAGATAAGCAGGCACTCTGGGGGCCAGGCTGTCATTACCTGCCCGGGCATCTGGATTGATGGAACAAAGTGGCTCCCCATTAGTGGCTAATTTCCCATTGGCCCAAATTGAGTTTTGTTGTTTAATATTCAGAGGCTTCGGTACCCTCCGCTTGTTGTCTTACATTATTCATGATTTAAGTGACGAATATTAGATTGTGTTGCTTATCTTCACTTTATAAGCAGTCGATGAGGTAAATCTCATGAGGACGTGCAGACCTCTGGCCATTTATTACAGACGAAACGAGCGAGCGAGCGCAAGAAAGTTTTGGGGATAAAGTTCCTCTCTGTGTTCAGACGTGTTTAGGTTTTAGAAAGACAAATTTCCTCGCGGAAATTCCCAGAGGTGCCAAAAGGGGGCAGCACAAGAAGGATGTCACGAGAAGCCGCTGAGCAAATAAAAGCAAAATCTAGTTTAGGAAGTCTGGGAATATTGCACCTGCAAACACATAAACCTCGGAATCAGTCTGTGAAATGCACTTTGGGTCAGACCCGCGCGTTGTGATAAATGGCTGGCGATATAAATCCCGCGGCGCGGTGGGGAGTTAAATAATACTCCAGGCAGCACCAAGTATGGAACATTTCTGCAGGGCTTATTACGGTTGTTTAGTGCACTAGACTGGACCAGACGACAGAGGAGCACTGAATGCATTAAACTGTCTAATGTTTTATAGAGACTAAAGCGTCAAGCACCAGCGTTTCTGACAAGAGGCAGCAATTCACCATCATTTCTTTTTGTTTTGTTGTCCAATATACAACATTTACAGTCCTCTACACAAACATCTAATCTTAAAATATTTATATTATTTACATGATCATACAGTTTATTAAAACCCACCAAATACTCTTCAAATGAATGCATCTTTAAAACATTAATATCGCATATAAAGTAACAACTACAAAAATATAGTAAGCATATTAATTAGCCAATCGCATTGACAATGTCAATCAGCCAATCAAAGCTCACGGTCACTGCTCACGACAGATATACGCAATCGCTATGACAACACAACAAGCTCAATGGAGGCAAGAGAAACGTTCTGACGATCTGGTACTGGTGCTGCCTTAGTATAATAAGTGATTTGCACACTAATCTAATTTTCTATTTCTATCTCATTTTCAAACTAATTTCCCATAATATTTGTTTTGTTTATGTTTGTACTGCCAATTATTCCGCCTTCTCTGCGAAAAACCTGCCTGCTGGAAAGCGGGCGAAAGCAATCTGCGTAGCGAGACAGCTAGCTATGTCGATAAGACTATAAAGCAGGCTATGAAGTTCACTGTGAAATTTAATTCGAACAAAATAGCAACAGGTATTAACAATACGGTGCCTGAACAAACAAATTTCCTCTGAGTAATAGAGAGATTCAATCTCGTTTTTTTTAAACTCATGTCCCCCACTCTCCTCGTATCGCCCTCTCTCTTTCTCAATTAGGTGAGTTTTAGAGATTCTATTAAAGCGCGGGCATAATCAAGAGGAGTGGAAGTGGGAGGCAGTAATATGAGACCGGCTAATCTGTTTGTGATTAGCGAGCTAATTTACAACATCTCCAGCCATCACTCTCCTGCATGAAAGAAAACAACAGCCCCTGGAACTTATTGGAAGCACCTTCGTCTAAAGTGAGAACACGGTTGTAAATATCAAGAATAGCTAATAGCTTCAGTTAATCCAGCAGTACGGGTGATAGCTTAACACGCTCAACGATTTTCTGTAAACGTATGTGACGATGGGACGGAAAAACACTTTAATCCAGGGATGCCCAATCCTGCTCTCGGAGGGCCAGTGTCCAGAGTTTAGTTCCAACCCTAATCCAACACATATAAACCAGTTAATCAAGCACTAGGGAGATCAGAAACTTCCAGGCAGTTGCGTTGAGATAGGCTGGAGCTAAACTCTGTAGGACACTAGCCCTCCAAAAGCAGGACTATAGATTACATAAAAACAGAAGAATAATATATTAATATATTTTAATTGCACCATCGTGTGTACTTGTGAATCTGCGCTTTTCAAATAAAACTGAATTTGTTTGTGACACACATGTCCCGGAGCAACCTGGCTCACATTTCCACTTATGTATGTTAGCAATCACCTGTTTTCAAAGGGGTTATTTGGAAATCATCACATTTGGTGACGCTGAAATGACAAATGCTCCACACATGCTAAAATCCAGTTGGTTTGCAACACAATGGCTATTAGCGTGTAGGACAATATGCCCACGCAAATGAAAATATGCCGAATTGTAACGAATCATTAGAGGCACTCAGCAGAGCTCGAGCAGCAGAAGCGAGGAGACAAATATTATTCCGTTTTTGATTGTAATTACATGCTAGCACAGAAGGCAGGCAGACACACGCGTTTGTGTGATTTAGCGATTTTGACATGGTGGTCGCGTGCCTCGTGCCTCTTCCATTATCTGCCCGTGCACGAATGGGGTGATTAAATGATAAACAGTGGACTTAAATAAAAAAAATCACAGACGCATGACTGCAGATTCCATTCCATCGCCGTGGTAACCCGAGTCTGTGGGCTCTCATAGGTTCTTTATCAAATGTGATTTCAGAATAACATGACGAGTGCCGGGGTGGAGGGCCTGCGCTGGTTTATTGTGATGCAGCTGCTGAGAGATTATCATTACATTTACTGTAGACTCTCTCCAAATTTGCAACAACCAAGATAAACAAACAATCTCGGTCACCAACTAATCCTATTTCTTACCCAGAAACTCAATTCTGTGAGATTACTTTATCTTTGAAGAAGGCCTTATATTCCTTTATGAATGTCAATGGAAATTTTCATACTGGACTCTGAACTGGAGCCAGAATAGACATACAAAGATTGACATGCAAACGCACACACACACACACACACATATATATATATATATATATATATTACTGGCTGCATAGCTATACATATATTGTATGTATATACCAAGAGTATGTATATACCTCAGCCGAAATGATTTGAGTTTGATGCAAATTGAGTTTTAAAATGCATTCGTCTGTCATCGCTGATTTCTCTCTGTTAACTGCTTTGATACAGCGTGAAAACACGGGCGCAGTGTGTACCGAAATCTATTCCTGCAACGACCCGACTCATGCATCACCGCTATATAGCCGCGCACACGCTCACGCACATGCACGCAGCCGAAGAACAAGCACAGATGGCATTTGAGTCTTGCGCATCGATGTGATGGGAGAATTCGTGCCACAGAAGGATGAGAGCCAGCGAATGCCAGCTTTCAAACCTGCGGCACACACAAACACACGCGCTCGTGCCTCCCACGCGTGCGCTCCTCTAAAAGAGCTATATCTAATTATTCTTAATAAACCCTCCATCTCTGTCACGGACACCACGGTGTGCGAGTGAGTGAGAGTGGATGGATGGGGCTTGATCACAGATGTGTCACTTCTCTGTGTTTTCCACTGTGGGACACAAATGTGAAACAAATGGACCCTGGCCACTCCTTTTCATATAAAGAGTATTTCAACATTTTCATACGATAATCCTAAAAGGGCAAGACATGTCAAGATTCGAAGCGAATGATGACATTTTGGACACAGAGCTGTGCCTCAGAGCCGCTGAAATATAATACACAAGTTGTATGAGCCTCTTTAATACTTCAGAGCCTGACAGCCCCAATGCCCATTCGCTGTCATTATATATGAAAAAGCAGTCCGTATATTTAATAGAGAAAAGTACAGAAGCCAGTATAGTAATATGGGTTTAGCAGGACAAGAACTGTTTCTACAACTTTGGCAGATGGATCCAGGCACATGTGTGGGACACCTACGATTCGCATCTTTAACATCGTAACCTGTCCCAAGTTACTTGTATTTTATTTTCCTATATTCTGTATGACTAGAGTGGTTGTAGTAATCCTACAGGGCCCTAGAGGGCGCTCTGGCGATCTTTCATACAGGATATAGAGGTAGCTGCTACAGAGAAGAAGAGATTCGTTTGGTAGAGGGAGCATGTGGTTGGGTTACCTTTGGCTTTCAGAAACTCTCAGAGACCTGATTGAGTAACTTTGTGTCTTTAGCTCAAATCTAAAGGACTCCTTAATATCTTTATATGTCTGAGGTTGTTTTTATACTGCTCTAAAGGAGAGAGTTCATATCAGCTAGACATTTATGCACAAAAGGACTTTGTATGCTGACCTGAAAAGGAGGAAAGCTGAAGTTGGATTGTTGCATTGTATTTTCAGTGTACTCAATGTTTTTCTACATGCTGGACTAAACCTGCAACGTTTGGGGAAGTGCTATTTTTTGTACTACTCCAAAGCTACTGAACTGTTCATTGTTTTATCTTTTTCAGTTTCTGAAGTCAATTGCTTTGAGTTTCTGAAGTTTCCATTGATTTAATAAGAGGGTTTAAGTTAAATTTGAGCACTAAAGAAAAGAATAAAGAAAGATCACACAGAATCAGCTCGGTTGTTGTTTCTTTAATTCAGTCAAAACAAAGAAATTACTACAACATCTACGTGCAGCTTTAATTGAAGCAGATCAGGACATTAAGATACAGACATCGTATACATGGGAACACAGTATGATATACAATATATATCATCATTAGAAGCTACACCGATGGTGACTTTATATAAGATCTTTAAATAAGATCTTCTCACCATCAGACTTTTGTTTTATGCCTGTGCTGGATCTAAACATCCAACGCAGAAATCAACATCCCCATCGCTTACGGTTTTAAAAGCGCTGCTCTATTTGAAGGATCCACTTATAGCTTGTTTGTGTAACGGCTTCTTCAACCGGACCGTGAGACCAGCCAAGGATAAACTCGGTTACCTTCGTACTTTTGCGATTTAAAAGCTTTTGCTTTTGTTGCGTGAGATTTTCTGAACACACACACACACACACACCTCAAGGATTACCAGTGAAATGTAAAGCCCTAATAAAATTGGACAGAAGGAATAAGGAGAGCGGGAATAATCAAACTATCAAACGCTAAGAGCTTTAACCACAGATCGGTTTATACCCCGAATATTCAGGTTATCAGAGTTAGTGACCTTACAGCCATGTGACAAAACGCTATACAGGATTGTGTAGTCGACTGTAAACACGTTGGTACAATCTCTCTGCTAGCTCTCACACACACACTCACTTACTCTCACACACTCGCAGCACAATATATACTAATTATTTCAAATTCGACTAACATAAAAGAAGATATTTACAAATGCTGTGGGAATTCACTAAACAGAATTAACAGGGCACATAAAAAACGTTTTTTTTAAAACAGCATGTAAAACTAGAATTGCATTTCCTAAGGGAAAAACCAGTGTTCGCGAGCCAGAAAATGAACAGTGACGTTTTTGTGAGCTTAGCTTCTGCGTAACTGAAGTAGAGTTACTGTAGAGTTGTCATGCCACTCGTTTTTGGTCTATTGTTTATGAGACAACCAATCACAAATTAGCTTGCAAACAAGTGAAAGAAAAAGCACCAATTGGAATTCAGTATGCACACGTCACATTAACATCACTGCTGATTAGCTAGTATTTTGACATGTATTGCATTATTATAAGCCAGCGGAATATTTAGTATAAAATTTACTATAAACATAAATAACATGCCTTATTTAGCCTACAAAAGTCAGAAACTTTGTTCTGCAGTTCAGGTACAAGTAAACAAAGTTTAATACAAAATGTTAAGGGCTATGAAACAGCTGCAGTATCTTAAAAAACGTTCACAGTTTCTCTGTACAGTGAATATTGTTATATATCTTTTTGCCCTCGTGTAACTCCTACTGGGTTGTATTTTTAACAAGCAACGTCGACAAATCGTGGATGCAGAGGACTGGAGAACAAGCCACGTTTGCTTGACCCTGATTCACACTGAATAAACGATTTTCAGGCTTTTTGTCTGTACAGGGGATTTATTTTGCAGTATTTCACAGTTTGAAATGCGTTTCTCTGCTGTTTTGCATCGCTTCTATTAGTGGCCACCGCATGGCATGCGAGTGAAAAACTCATCGGCTGTGCAGAGGGAACGTGAGAAAAAAAATGAGGGTGGAAGAGAAAGAAAAAGAAGAGAAAAAAGGAGAGAAAGTAATGGAAAAGAAAAGGCTGACACTGAGGGCGCTATAAAAAGGACAGATGATAGAAGAGAGAGAGAGAGTGAGAGAGGGAGAAATGAGTTGATATATTGTGTGGACTTCTGCACATTTTAAATAATGTCGTGCACATAAACCCAGCCAGTCATGAAATTAGCCTTTTACCGTTTTCTGCAGCAAACACGGAGACTAGCGGCACCAGCCTTGAGCAAAGCCAATATCCACCCCACTGTAAGATGTTATAGTACAAAAACACGCATTCCCCGAGACAACAGTGTTGAATAAAGGCCTGTCTTCATTAATGATATTTGATATATATAATATATGATGATTTGAATGTGGAATAACATCAACTTTGTTCAGTCCAATACGCTTTTTTGTAACATTTCTGTTCATTTTGTTCCATAGTTCTGAGAAAAAAAACAATGTGGACGGTTGTGTCAGTACATTTAAACATAACGAATATTAAATCCTTAAAACTTAATATGGATATTAAAAAGCTAATCATGTGCACCAAAATATGGATTTAAAATGGAAACGCTTATGTTTTTCAAAAAGTTACAGTATGTTGATATTATTAGCAGTTAACATCAGTTGGCGCATCTTACCCCGCTCTCCGTCAAACCTTAACCCAATCTGTTTTGATTTATCACCTTCTGTTTTTGAGGCAAACAATGGGTCACAAAACCTCCTCACCGTACCAAACCGAGAAGAGAAAACTTCTTAAAAAGTTAAAAACTTTACTTTAAATTCAGACTCTTTCGTTTCCTTCTTTCGTCATTAAAGCAGCGAATGTGACTTTCAAAGTGAATTTCAATCTTTACAGATAGAATGAAAAAACTCTCACATAAAGGTCAATAGACACATCTCTGAGAGAGAGTGAGCCGAACCTGAGCCGTGTGTGTGTGTGTGTGTGTTAGAATGAATTTGATTTATGGAGACAGTAAATGAAAAGGGCCTTGTCAAACTCTCCGCTTACAAACTCTCTACATCTCACTTTTTGTCTCTCGCTCGCTCGTGCACACACACTCCCTCTCTCGCTTTACTGCAATGCGTGTACTGCTGTATGGGAGCGCACGGGTCCCACAGAGCTACACTCCTGAAAACAACAACAACACAGGGCTGCAGTGGTCCACAACACGGTCTTCCTCTCTCAAACACCCCTGCTAATCTTTTCTTTTCATTTACATGATCTTTTCATTTTCCCTCTTTCTCTCCTTGCTTTGCTGTCCTCTGTGATGTATTCAACATACAACAATAGCTGCATTAAGTATTTTTCAAAAATCTACTGCCAACTGTCACTTCAGATGGATTTTGTCTCATCATAAACAGATAATCAGGGACGCAGAGACAGTTTCTGGAATGGCACCGTACTGCAATTTTTGCAGCTCGGTTTTTACAACACTTTTTCTGAGGATAAGACCACAACAGCGCATTAACGAGCGTGCAAATGAATCTCTCCCCTCAAGAATAAGACTAAGGCAAAGTTATAAGATTACATCCACAATATCGGAGGAATTTATTTAAATCATTTAAGCTGTGTAAGGAAGTTGGTGAGAAAACTTTTCATTGTTACACCTGTGCTAGTAAACTTGAAAAAGCAAAGTGATGTGGGGTGCTATTAACCATTTACTAAATATTGCTCTTTATTATATTTAAAAAATATTGCAGTTAAATCATATTAAAGAAAGACTTTGGTGCATTTAGTTATAAAAGAGCAAGTCTGTCAACCTCTCCTGGCTTTTTAGATGTCACTCTCTCTTTCTCTCTCTCCCCATCACACTACAGGCCCTTCCTAAAGGAACTCAGGACCCCTGAGTGCACTGGAGTGTGACCCCACTCTAGGGGTGAGTGTGTGCCCTCATTCTAAATTACAGAAACACCCCAGTTCCATAACAGCAGGACAATTAGTGGTCCACGAGGACCTAATCATGGCCCTATGATCTCCTTTAATGCCTGAGTCTGAGAACACATGCCCAGGGTGATTGTCCTCCCTGTTAATTACGCAATTATTCTCTTATTGCTGATTGAATGACGGGTCCCACCTCAACTATGACCTCATGGGCTTCAGAGGTGAGGAGAGCTCTTCATAACAGACTGAGGAACCACGCCGGTCTCCTGCCAGTTTCAGCTGGGGGCTCCACTACTTCAGGTCTATTGACAGTGAAAGAGCTGCAGATGATTGTGAAAGATGTGCATCAGGGCCAGATAGGAATTTGAGGGAGAGAAGGTGGTACGGTGGAGGGCAGCCATTGTTTTTGTCGAGAAATGTTCCTTCTTTAAAACACTCCGGCACAGACAAGGCAAAGCGGTTTAATAAGTAACAAACAGGTAAATTGCTATTGTAAGTGTGGGAAGGTAACTTTGAGTGACAGATAGGCTGGTAGGCAATAAAAACGAAGACACAGGTGTACGACACTACACGAGCGCATGTTTTATTCATGAAGCTTGTCAAGCCATTATTTAAGGAAAGAAAATGCGTGCCTACATCAGTGTGCAACTTGATGATTGATGATCATAATTTGTAGAAGTTATGAGCGAAAATACGCTAACTAATGACTCCCACTGTAGGAAGAGCAGCTTTCGTTCTGTAGTAAAGATCTATTCAGAGACTTTAGGAAGCACTTAGTTTAACCCACGTGGAGTGATGCAACCATACATAATGGACTGTAATGATCCGAGCTGCCTTTATGATGACAGGATGTACTGACGATCCAACCACAACATCTTTTCTGTCCATTCTTCACCTTGCAGATGTGCGGTCGCATTAAATTCACGTGTGGTTGCATTAGATTTCCATGCAGTTTTGCATCAGAAAGGGACCGCAGGGATACCTGTGCCTCTGGGGCATTTTCATACACTAAGGCCATCGCAGACCGCATCATTAAGTTTGGCATTTGATGCTAGTTCCGTTGACATGCGTCCATGCGACGGTGCATTGACTTTATTACGCGCGCCGTGGCTACAATCATCAACGCGATGTACAGAAAGAAATGGTATGCTAAACACATTCCTGCACTGGAACGTTCCTCATCCATGAAACTTAAATGAAAGCGTAAACTGCATTTGTAATAATACACATGGTGTTGTCTTTGAAGTACGGACGGCTCATTCTTATTAGGACCTGAGTGGCTAATGTTTATGTGGTGGGGGTGAGTGGGCTGTGGAGGTCTGAGGAAAATAAAGATGACTGAACCTCAATCTAATTGCCCGAGGATGGTATTTTAAATGGTATTTTATGGTATTTTAAAGTCTCCCTGATTACAAAGCTGCAGCTAAGTGCTATTGATCTGAGACCTGTAGGGGATGTCTCAGTCATGTGATATTAGGACCTGAACTGTCCCAGCATGCATTATTCAACAGGCTACTGACAAACTCTACTGGCAGCTAGCAATCCCAGCACATTGAGAGCTCAGCTGTGACCAGCTCTCCTCCTTATACACACACACACACACTCATTCGCTCACTCACATACCCACTGGCCTCTGGCTTGCCTACTTTGTTGCCCTATTGTTGTCGAGAACTCATCGACCCGAAGCAGCCAGAGGTTAATATATGAAGTGTGTGCGGACCTGTTGTCTATACCGGCTGTAAACGAAGCAGACAATGTCAGATCACAGCCGCCCGCTCTGACCCAGCGGAGGGCACAGAACAACAAGAACCAAAACATCCAGACAACCGTCTGAAAGACATGCAACAGACCCGGCGCCGCGAGCTTACGGATGCACCGTCTGATGCGGAGCGAAATGGGAATTTTGCATTTCACACCCTATTCCATATATTTACATTTGGCAGACGCTTTTATCCAAAGCAGTGTGTAAGGCATGCATCCCTATACAGCATTCTTTCCTCCTCTCCACCCTCCACCATGAGGCGCCCCACAAGCCCTCTATAATGCATCTTTGTTTGCACCGACTGCAATTATCATGGGGATCAATGGACGTGATCAATAATTTACAGCAATTAACATTTAATATCCCTGCACAGCCACTTAGTCCATTAATAGGAGATTGATTATTCCCGCCTTGCTGGAGCTCTGCGAGGAACAGGCGCGGAATTTCCTCTGTCTATTACACACAGTACCCAGGAATTTATGTTCTGACAAGCCTCACTTACCATTCAGTGTACGAATCACGTTACTGACAAATACTAAGACAGATGTTAAGAACACGCACTAGCTACCACGCTAGGCTAGGCCTCATTTCGCGCTACGAGTTCTTCTGGAGGTTTTCCACATAAGAGGTTTGGAAATCCTACGTTACTTATGTTAACGCACATAATTGATGTTCTGTGTGTATTTTAGCCACTTGCTGCCGCAGAGAATTAATGCCTCATAAACTGGCTAAACAAGTGGGATTTTGGAACCTTCTTTACCTAGAGAGAGTTCAAATCAGTTGATTAAAAAAAACCAAATCAATCGTGTTTTTGGAGATAATGCATATGGTTTTCCATCCCAAATGTATTTAGTATCTGAATAATAAATAAAATTGATTTATTTTTTTCACACTAGCCTGCAGCATGCCACTCTTAGACTTCTTATTACCTCTGTGTTTCATTCACTGCTGATATTTCTAAATAAATGTAATATTTAGAAGGCTATTAAACAGTACATGTGGGTGTATGTGTGCATGTGTGTGTGTTGGTGCCCCGATTCCCGTCTTTAAAAATAACACAAAACATTAACAGTTCTATAAAATTGAATAACGTGGATAATGCATTAAAAAACTGCAATTACACAGAATTAATTTTGATGCATTAACTTTGGCAGTCCTGCCCTAGACCTCTACATGTATGAACTGTCATCAAAGCATGTTTACCCATAGTGAATAAAAACTGTGAAAAACAGATTTCTGTCTTGAGTTTTAAAGAAGAATATAAAGAAAATAATTCAAGTTTTGTAATTATAATGTACTATCGGTTCAAATCATTTCTTCTGCTTATTAAAATAGACTGGAATGGTAATTCGTAACCGGGTAACCATGGCAGATTATCACCACAAAATCAAAACTAGCAAACAGTATTATTCAAATTAATATGTAATGCAGGGTAATCGCCCTGTCCCCCAAATACAAATCATACTCATATGTCACTGAGGTTATTACTGTACACGGCTATTTTTACACGCGTCTTTTGTGTACCAGCAGTACAAATACTGTTTAACGAACGGAAGGTGCCAGATCGGTCTAAATCACATTAATGAACGAATCGATTGTTAATTCCACCCATATGTGGTCATGCCATTGTTCCATCTACAGAAAATCATTTTTCTCCTTTCACATCTAATTTGGCATGTAATAATTCTGTGAAGAAGCGGTTCAGACCGGCCTGTTGACAAGCAGCCCGTGGCATTTCTGCTCTGTCTGATAGAATCACCGATATCAGTTGAGCGACTGGAATGAGAATGATCAATCTCGGTTGTGGAGGGCCAAACTCACCCTCAGAAGTTCAGACGCGCTCCGACGGTCACACACAAAACAGAACATTTTGCTCGGGCGACCGGAGAGTGTTGAAAGTGTTTGTGTAAGCAAAAAGAAGGATCGGGCAATTAAGAATGCTGTCAGATAAACTTCTCTTGAGATGCAACCAGCATGCTTTACACTCAGGGGTTATCGACAGCATGCCTGTAGCGACCTTTGCCTCTGACGCGAGCGCCGTTGCAGTGTCACGAGGGGTTCTGCTATATAAACACTTTGTTTCTGCTGACGATCCGAGGGGTGAGCTGGTCCCTGCATCTGCGGTATTGATCCTCCGATTGGTTTCCTGCAGTTACTGCTTTAAGAGGCAGCGTGGAACCGAGAATTATTTTAGGGAGGAATTAGAGATATGAGGGAGGAAAATAAAATGGGCCTGTTTGGATGGTTTTCCCTGAGGAGGTCAGGTAAATTTGTGTCTCGCCGACGTATTTTGTGATTTTAATCTAGTTTGTATCAAACATTATAGCAAATTACTTTACGGCTATCTCAGGAAAGCTGTGAGAAGTCTAATCCTGCTCAGACAGGAATGTCTGTGATCGTGGTATATTCGTTTTCTGTGCATTTCCTCATTTATTTTGACCTTTGGCGTAACTAAAGCTAAATATCTCGTCGTGCTGTCTGGTGAACTTTCATTATGGATTTAAATCCTTTTCACATCCAGTTTTTCCAGGTAACACAATCAATCCAGGCGATTCATAAGTAACTGCAGCCGCGCTGATATTCAGCACGACAGCACATTTGTTAGTGTGTTACTTTTCTACAAAAGTTAATACTGAGTAACTTACATTTTAGAGAAATAAATATTTTTTATTTTATTTATTTTATATTTACATATATTTTTAAAAATATTTAATAAACAAAAATAATTCCAAACGAAGCAAACGATGAATCAACCGTGGCAACCCTGATGTACTTTGATCACATTTCAATGACAGACATCATAATGAATGAATGAAAATGAATCCAGACGCTGGATTACAGCACCACATCCAAGATATAATTATGACATAATTATGTAGTTCATTATTACATACTGCCACGTGGACCAATTAGCAATCAAGGTACACTCACTTTAGCCAATCACTTCTGGACTTGTGATTTATACAAGTCCAGAATACACTTTTCGTGAGTTATAAACCAAGACATGGCCAGAATGGATAATTAAACTGGGAAAAAAAAGAAAAAAAAAGATTTGAAAAGTTAAAAAAAGGAAATTATTTAAAAGAATGGATTTTCAAACAGCAATATAACAGTAAACACCATACGCAAAACAAGTACGAAAATTAAGCCTTTGAGAAAAACAAGATAAACCAGCTGTGCGTTTATCGTTTTTCTTTTAAAGCAACAAAGTAGCTTCCTCACATAACGTCCTGTTTCAGGCTAACTCGAACTATGTTTGCGACAGCGAAGAAAAATAGCAGCAATAACAACAAAAAATTATTACGGCTTCAAGAAAACAAAAAAACGAAATAAAATAAAAACTTGCAGAAAGACATGAAAAAACGTTGCCAGGGGTGACCAGATAAGATGGCAGAAATTAAATGGAAGTCTAAGTTATATACATCCCCGGGGGGAAGCTTTATAAATATGTATTATTAAATGCTACATCACTTTGTACATCGGGCAAGGATTTCTCACAGAAAATAGCTACAGATTTCTGTTCTTGCCAATTAAATTCACCCTGCGGCCGGACAGATCTGCGGCGCAAGCTTTTGAGAAAGTGACAGCGTGCCGGTCACTGTCAGGGTGGGTTGTAGCAGCGGGACTGATGGAAAGAAGCTATCTGGATCCACAGCAGACTGTGGTGTGCATCACAGCTGGAGGAGGTTATTTCTATCGAATCCTTCCTGCTCTAATCACACACAGTCTTTTTTCTAAGCTTTGATATTGGCCGGAGTCTTCACGTGTCGTGTTCGGTGGCGTCTGCCGCACAGGAAGTGAAAGTAAGCCGTTTAAAGTGCGACATGGTGGCAAGCCGGCAATAAAAATGACGCTGAGTCTGTGTGCGTGCTCGCATGTCAACAGATGTCTGAGTGGCTGTTTCTGCGGGCCGCAGTGCTTGAGACCCAATGATACAAACAGAAAGTCGTTTCCTTGGTCCAGAATTCAATATGATGTTTAACACAGATTAGAATAAAGGACTATGTACTGATGAAGGGGGACAGTGAAGGTCACAGTGGAAAGACGATATGAAAGATCAGCAGGTTCGGGGCCCCTGGTTTTGAATGTAATCTGAATGTAATAAGTGCAGTGTTATATATAAAATATATAACAGAAAAATAGTGACTCACAAGTACAATCCCCAAATACCAAGCAAAAAAATATTGCATTATAGTTTGATCACATTATGAGTAGTTATGACAATCCAAATTGTGCTTTTGTGTTTGTGTACAACACTTTTCTGTGAGTGTAGGAGTGAAATTTACCTACAGTAGCCTTTATTGCACACAAGCTGGTACTGTATTATTGTTATTCTATGAAGTCTGTCTGAAGTCTGTTTCACAGGACTGACTGCCGATCATAATGACTACACTGTATGAATAATCGAATCCGAATTCATCATGACAGTGTGAACAGCCTGTCCTAATAATCAGGTTTGAAACCAGATCAGAACCAACAACAGCGCTATAAAAAGCAAGATACTCAGCAACATGATCCGACTAACATTTAATTTCGTCAAACGCTGCCCAAAGCAATAAGGACATTGATCTATTACAAGCGAGAGATAAGGATTAAATTAAACATTTCCTCAGGGGTAAAATCAAATTCTGGTCATTACCCACAGAGATTAACTTCAGGGCACCCGGCAGGAGGAAATAACAGAGACGAAATGTTAAATTCATTTACTTGAGGCTATAATGTATAAGAGAATGGATTGTGCATTCGAGTAAAGAGATTTTGTAACATAAAAACACGTCTGTCAGATCATCAATCTTCAGGTAGGTGTTAAAAGTGTTAATGGAGGTCTGTGAGAAAACATCTCTAATGTTTTTCATTATTTCCCCCCAAAAATGAAAATATCATCAACATGCATCATGTACTTTTTGAAACCTGTATAACTTCTTCAGTGGAACCAAAACGAGTTATCTGACTCTTTATCATACAATATAAGCGAATGACTTCTTACCAGGAACCTTTGAAAGTTCCTGGTACCCATCTACTCCTGGCACCCATCCACTATTGTGTGGACGAACGCAGCTCTGACATTCTGAAAAACGGGGTTGTTAGATGCACCATTGCTAAAAGTGTTGATCGTGCTGGTCACACTAAATGCATATGAACAGCATTATTTGTAAATATAGACAAAGCCATTTACTAGCCAGAGCTTAATAGTGGACAATGATAAATGGAGAGTTATCTCGTTTGGCAAAACTAAAATACTCAATATGCACACACAGAACTTTAATGGATGTATGAACCGTGCCGGGAAACTCTTCAGGATAGTTTGCAAGTGAAGCAACAATGACAGCCAATATCAGTCAAACTGTCTTACAACTGACTTACAGCTTAAGTCAGGCTTAAGTGGCTAGCGTGCAGGAACGAGGCATGCAAATGTGCGCATGCAGGCTCCAAAATTAACTTCCTGCCACATAGCAGGTGACACTCCTACCAGCCACAGAACTGCATTTGCTAATGTCTCAAAAAAATATATATTCTAATGAAAACAGAATTATCATATGATTGTTTCTCCTTGTGTATTTGGGAAAAACATGTCTATGCAGCATGAGATATATAGATAGATATAAGATCTCCATCATGGAATCTGTCTTAAAACAACATGATGATTTTGTTCCTCATGTTTTAGTTTCGAAAGATTTAGGTGAGGTAACTTTGGTCATCCTAGCTAAACCGAATGCTAAGATCTCCACTGAGAAACAGATGCTCTCTGAACTGTCTGTATCACTCAGACAGTAATACTGAAACCACATAAAGTTCCTAATAAAGTCATAACCAGCCAGTGGTCTGCCCCTAATTCTTATTTTCTCATATTTGGCTTTTGCGTAGCGTTCGTTTTGAACTGTGTTTGTATTATTGAGTTTCGGTATATGCTCACATCTTCCAGTAGAATTCTCTCGAATCTTCGAACACTTCAGGGTCCTCCAAAGACTTGCAAAAGACTTTTGAACCGACTACACTGAACACAAGATGCAGGACGGGGACAAAGACTCAGCTGGGGGGGAGGCAGCTTGATGGAGCAGGCAGAAGAGAGCCCCCCTCCTTCACACGCAGATGAAGAGAAGAGGGGCCTCCTCGATCTGATGGAAGGTGGGCGTCTCTTTGCTTTCATCCGGAAATAAGACGCGACAACTGGCCACATTTCAAAAGCACTCACATCTCCAGGACTGAGATTCATCTGCCCCGACACGCACACGTACTTGATTCGCTTCCCGAGCCCCCGTGAAGACGCGCACTCTTGAATCATTGGATGTCCTTCATGCATCTCCACGATACACGGACACACGTTCACATTTTCACAGAAACGAGGAGTTTCTGTTGTGTGGCTCAAACGGTCTTTGAGTGGTGCGTTTCCAATCAGTCGCAGCTGTGTCGAGGCGTTTTTCTCAAGCTCCGTTTCCCCTTTTTTCCTTTTTGGCTGCGGAAAAGCGAACAGAAACATAAACCCATTCGGCACTTTCTGGTTCATTACACAGCCTCAATTTGGGGCGGGCGAGCCTGCGAAGAGTTAATTCCTCGCCATGTGAGAGAGAATGCATTAACAGAGTCCTATCCATCACCAAACTGACATACTCATTTAAATGTTTGCCTCTTATTTTTAAAGAGACGCAGGCAGGAGATCATTGCTCACTCGCTCTCTGTTTGCTGAGACACATTTTCTTGTTTCCTCTAACACTCAGAGTTTGGACGGTATAAAATATTGAGTGAATTCGCCAAACAGTCACGCCACTTTTGCGTGCTGCATTTCCACGCAGACGCCTGTCAACCACCCGCAATCCAGTTTCGTGAGGTGTCATGAGAAACAGGCCAAAAAAGTAATAAAAACGCTCGGACTGAAGTACAAACCAGCAGTTCCCAAACTTTATAATTCTGAAATTTGTACAATTCTACACACAAATTTCCAAAGTTGTAAACTTTTTCTTGTAAAGTTTACGGCTCGGAGGAATAAACAATATTCTCTTTACAGCGATGCAGAGTGCTGTAATTCCTACATGTCCCATCTAAATGTTTCAACAGTTAGCATAAATCACTCTCCAGCCCCCTACACAGACATATTATCATCATCTCTGAATATAAATATTGACATGCTTCAGCTTGCTATCTGTTAACGGTGTGCTGCGTTCTCATTGGACGGTCACAGTCATGAGCTCATGCTGTCTGTTGTACTATTTTGTCGTAATATTTCTGGACGGTTGGACATTGTGATATGGAAATTTTGTTTTTGATGAATAATGGGTGACTAAAATGGTTCAACATGACTTGGGCTTTCCTACACTCACTCTCTCTCTCTCTCTCTCGCTCGCTCTCTAACATTTGCATTTAACAAAAAACAATTTCCTGCAACCCTCTAAAAGAAGTTTATGATACTCTGGGGAGGAAAAAATGTGTTACTTTAACTGCATTAATGTACCTGAAACATCTTGTAAACCTGTTTTCTGAGACTGTGCTAATAAAATTATCCGTAATGTGAACATGGCTTCAAATCTGCTTTGAAAGATCATTTTATTTGCGCTGTGAGTTTGGCTGATGTATTTAAATTAGAGTAAATCCATCACACAAGACTTAAATCTGCTCTAAATTATGTCATTGATTCGAAGCGCGTAACGTAAAGCAACATGAGCTTAGATTCATCGTTTAAAAAATGTCCCAAAGAGCCACAAGTGAGCAAGGGCATCATGGGAAATCTATGTTTGAGGTCCGTTAAGAGCTTTTCTGATTATACTGTAAACCTGGTGGAACCATTTAATATATGAAAATGTCATTTCCATTACACAACAAGAATTACATTTGTGATAATTTACGTGCATGCAGAACAAAATGAAAAAATGTGGTTTTCCTGGCTGACGGCTATACACAACCAACTACGATTTTAGCTAAAAATCATTTTCTGAAATTAAAATCTAAAATATGTTTATTTTTCATTATTACTTAGGTGTCCACTAACAAATAATGGCTTTAATGTTAATAAACATGCATTAAAAACGTTAAGAGAAAACATAAGAGAAACTACTAGTGATATGATACAGATTTTAAATGAGGTCTGATTTATAAAATGAGGCCTGATTTAAATGAAGAGGATTCTGGTTATATGCAAAAATACAACATTACAACAAATATCGGGGCTTTGAATGGCTCCAAAGGACTTTGAAAATGGCTTTTTACGGGCAAAAACTCTGTTTTTCCGACCGGATATGATTTTTCCTCTCTGCTCCCTGCGGTAAGTGCAATAAGGGTCTCTAGCACCAGCAGCCATAAAGCAGAAGAAACAAAACAGACAGAAGAAGACAAAATGAGACAATCCGCACCCTGTGAAGCGGGGCAGAAAGTCTCATACTGAACACCTTTGTGCTGAAGAATGAACACTTCAGTGGCCTTCAAAGACATTCGAATCCTCAACAAAAGACCAAAATAATTTCCAATACATGGTAATGACTTTGACTAAAATCCATCCTTGTCCTTGAGACTTCAGCTTGGCAAACAAAGCCGACAGCTTCGCTCTGTAAACACAAGGGCCTTGTCGACACAAACAATCAGTACCTGGAACACAATGAGACATGACGTGCATGTGATCTGAACTTCATCTGAAGATATGTGTGTATATATATTTTTTTTTTTTATGTTTATATATGTCAGCCTGTCTATCTATCTATCTATCTATCTGTCTGTCTGTCTGTCTGTCTGTCTGTCTGTCTGTCGACCTATCTGTCTGTCTATCATCTATCTATCGCTCCATCTGTCTGTCTATCATCTATCTATCGCTCCATCTATCTATCTGTCTATCATCTATCTATCTATCTATCTATCTGTCTGTCTGTCTGTCTGTCTACCTATCTGTCTATCTATCTATCTATCTATCTATCTATCTATCTATCTGTCTGTCTGTCTATCTGTCTGCCTATCTGTCTGCCTATCCTCTAACCGCTCATTAAAACTGAAAACAACCAACAAGCAAGCAGTACCTCAAATGCTTCCACAGCAGATCTAGAGGTTCAGCTCGGCTCGGCTCTGTTCGTTTATTGCCAGACTCTCTGTGTGTGGAATGGATCAGGCAGGGAGTCGCGGTGGAAGCTACGACAGCCCGTCTACACTCTATAACTAACACATACATATTAACAACAGGTTCTGGCTCTCTCAAGTACACACATGTGCTGCATCTGCATGCATGTGAGCATATGTGCACTCGTTCTGATTAAAGCTACAGCGAGATTCTTCGTAAACACCATCATGTCAATGCTCTCACACATGCTGTTGAGGGGCTTGTGAGGGTAACGTGCTGACCCATCACTGTTGTTATTTATAGATGTGAGAGGACAACCAAAGGGCCAAAGCCAGGACTCGTAATTACTGCTGACTCACTGCAGAGAGAACAGGGTTATTACAGTGCACGAGAGAGAGAGAGAGAGAGAGAGAGAGAGAGAGAGGAGGACTGTAGTTATGGATTCTGCTCTGTTACTGCATGTTACGTACTTTTTACGTATTTTTTAAACTGTTGTTATTTTATATTTTCTCTACTTTAGTTTATATAACTGTGCTGGCATTCACTGTGGACAGCAAAGTAAGAATTTAATTGCACAGGGAAAACCTTTTTCCTCACTGTGCATATGACAATAAACACTTTGAATCTTTAAAATGAATCCTACATGCAACTACTGTTACTACTGCTTAAACTTAAAATATATTATAATATAATAATATGGTGAAGTTCTGGGTGGTTGCTATCTAAGATCATAAAGAACCCACCTCCAAGTCTCTATGTTAATCTAAGAAAAAGAATAATAAGAGAACTCTTTCAATGCAAGTATCTTAAACGAGGCAAAAATTTGGTTTAAAGAAGGCTCAAGATCTTAAGAAAATCCAGTTTAAGAGCAAATAAATTCAGCAAACTCACTGAAGACCGTTTTGCACACATTGAGTGTTTGATGTGGGTGAGTCATTGCTTCAGACAGACGGGGTGAGACAGAGGGCTAATTATTTAGTTCAGAGCAAGGGGTATGGTGGAGAGAGAGAATTTGGGCTTCGGTGCCGTTGAATCGCACTCCTCATGACTGACTACTTTGAAAGAAAACTGAAAAGCTCTCTGGGTGCTTATCTCTGCCGACTGCTCACAGATCCGGCTGTTCACAGATCCGGCTGTTCACCTTGAGAGAGTTGTGACCGCATTGCACCGCTCATTAAAAACCAGCAGAGGAGAATGGAAGCAGTACAACCATTGACCACTAGAGGGAACACATAGACATTCAGCAATATAAAACCAATAAGATACAGGAGCAACTGGTTCATAGTGAGCCAAACATTGTTTGCATGTATTTTCTGATACATATTGAGGAAAATCATAATACATGCAAATAATAAAATTTAGCTAACAATACAATTATGCATAATTCAAAAACCAAAATTAATAGGCTTTTAAAAAAGAAGAAAGGCCAACAGGTTACAAGTACCTGTCGCTATTGGCATAAATTTTCCTTTTCAGTCTATTTAACGTGAAATATTTTGCATTTTGTCAGGCCTGTGCAGTTCATCCTAATGAATTGTAGTGTGTTTTTTATGTTAAATGTAACTTTTTTTTAATGTAAGTTTTATATAAACACAATTTCTGTGCTGTGTAGGTTCAGCACTTATGCCCCATGTGAAATCTGTGTCCTAAAACCAGTTGAACCAGTGATGAAAAATCTACTCAAATCACTGATTCCTAGGAATCTATGTAGGTCTAATATACATAATAGTGTGATTACAATGAATTATTCATGACGCGGTCACATATGAATGAGTCCTGCAGGTAAACAACAGCTCAAACTCTTTAAAACTTGCTCTGGGAGCCGCTGGCTTTTCAACAGCGAGAGATCTAAATGACAAAAGAGCCGTGCATCGCAACGGCGGGCAGACGCGCAAGACGCAGCAATGCAGACAGGCCTGGGGGTTCAGTCAGTATCGCAGGGGATTACAGACGGCCCTTCAAATTAAATCAAATAGCACAGCTCAGGGTTGGGTTTACGGACGCCTACGGGAGAGCTGTATATGACTAGAGCTGCAGCCCGGGGGAGAAAAATCACCTCCAGATGAGTTTCTAAAATATCTACAGATAAATTGAATGTGAAAATCATGACAGCGAGCAATATGAGGCTGCGTGAGGAACAAGTCAAAGGTGGCACTCATTATTTCATACACTGCTACACACACACACACACACACACGTTTCTATCGTAAAGACTTCTATTGGCTGTTTTTTTTACTCAGTTAATTAATTTATCCCCCCATATCAACCCCTCAACACAAACCTTTTTAGTTTTATGTTGTTGTTTTATTAATTTAGCTTTCATTACAATTTAATATGTTTAGTAAGCCATTTCCTCCCACATTAGAGGCAATTTAAGGTTTCACTATCCTTGTGAGGTCATTTGGTCCTATGCAAAACACGTAATACTACAGGCTCATGGTAACAAACCAGACTGGACTCTCACAGCCAACACAGGCAAACCGCTGACATTATATTCTTGTTACCAAAGTAGCTTTGCTGGATCACTGCCAAATAAAGCCCCCTCACCTTTAACTTCCTGTCTATTTAGCTAGCGCTATTTATAAACCGCTGACCTTTATTTGAAATGTTTCCAGACCTACAGATGGGGAATGTTATTTGGAGAGCCAAAATAAAATCATCAATACCTTTCACCTGTCAGTCTTTGTGCAGGATGTGGCCGATGCCGGCAGCCAAAACTCAACAGGGCCTAATGTGGACAAAATCTTTCTAAATTTAAACATATAAACTTACAAACCAGCCACCTTTTAGACATATGCGTTACGGCCAGCGACGTGTCAAGAAATCTTCAGATACATAAAACATCGCGCACAGCACGCTAATAACTTTTTTTTATATTATTTTTAATGTATGGTCACGTGACACAAATGATGCAGTTTGTTAGACTGAGGGGGCTAAGATGTGTCTGTGGGATTCAAGTTACCCACTGACACATCTTACCCCAATGGCCCGCACTCAAGGAGAAATGAGGAAATGAGACCGCCACCTCTCTCATAAAAATTCCTCTCTCTCTCCGTCTTATTAGGCATTTTCTTTGGATCCCTCGCTTCCACACTCATCTTGTTTGAATAAAAACTTAATTTCATGCGTTTATCATCCCTACAGGGTCCAGGTTTCTTCATTACTTATGATTCAAATCACTTGTGCTGCCGCATAATCACTGGGGTGGGTTATTAGAATGCAAACACAAAAGGAGACGTTGCAGGTTGTCCTCTTGACTTCGAGGACATTTTACATTCCTGAAGATTCCTGACAGATTCCTGGTCGCCCTTCAGTTTCACTGCCTGGAAAAAAGCCGGCTAAACATTACGGCTAATATCTCTTACGTTCTACAATTTAAAAAAATCAGCGGTGATATAGGAAACAACAGCCATTAAAAACATTTCAAGGTTAAAATAAATAACAATTTTTCTGAGCAGTGACGGTTTGAAGAAAAGATTCCATAATTTCATGGATTCCGGATTCCAGCAAAGATTCCGATCTATTATTGAGACACACAGACATTGTTTCATTCTACAATGTCTCTTTACATAGACAGACCATTACACTGATTTCTTTCTTTCTTTTCTTCGTTTGTAAAATCTTACGTACGGTGCGTTTGTTTTGGATTTAACAAGGCCACACGTCGATCTGTACAGCTCTGTGCGCAAATACGTTGCTTACCCCAACTGATCCAGGATCAGCGCCCCATAATCCAAATTCTGACCTTGAGCAATGTGATAGAAACCGTATGGCTGGTCTCAAATCAGCAGTGATGGAGAACTTGTCGAAATCAACGTTTGCATTACCGACAGCCAAAGTCATCAAATTTCCCACCTGCATAGAGACGCTCCAGCAAACGTCCTCAGAACATTGCCTCAAAGTTATCAAAAACATTCTTGTAGTAATGTTAAAAGATTTTTAACATAAGAATAATGTTTTTTTAAATGATAAAGTTGTTAATAGAATGTTTAAAAACATTAAAGTTTTTTATTTAAATTGGAAAGTTTAAATAATGTTCTTTTTTTATGTTCTTTTAAAAAAAATTTTTAATGTTTTTGTGACTTAATGAAAACATACAGGAAACATTTCTAAAACCTTATATTGTCAGCGTGGATATTGCACACTTGTGTCTCTGTCGGAAGAAAATGTTTGGGTGAGTGACGGGCGGGGAACAAGGGGGTCTTTTGGAAGCTGTCTCACTAAGGGTCCCCCCGTTGTTGTTACTCTGTACAAAGGGCGGGTGTGCGAACATCAAACAGACATGAGAGTGACACATTGTTCCCCGTTGCACTTCATTAATCACAACAGCTGGGAAACCCCTCAGCTTTAATTTGTGTGCAGCATTAACTCTAGAGAATTAAAAGAAGCCGTCCAAGTTGATCCGTGTCATATTTATTCATATCCAGAATCGTTTGACTACACAAAGCTTTTGACTACAAAAAATTTCAGGGTCTTTTTCATAAATTATATCATATTATATTATACTCCTCAAGACTGGTTAACCAAATTAACATTTACCAGATATACACATTTACGATTTATTTTCTCTTACTAAACAGACCAGAAATATTGATGACTCATCTTGCACTCGTGGGTGTATACAATTTACTGACCAATAAAATACTCTCTAGAATACAGACGTTCCCTCCCCTAAATAGTACAGTAAATACCACCTGCTTCTTAATAGCAACAGTGAGTAGAAAATAATGGTTTAACGGTTTTCTTTGGTTTAGTTTTTTTTTTGGTTTCTTTGGCGCAATAATTTTGAAAGTAAAGGACAGTTTTCATCCATAGTGCAAGCTATGAGGGACATTATGTATTTCTAAAAACCCATGACCTTTACTGTGTCCCATCGCACCCCATAGGTCGCATAAAAAATAGCAAAGAAACCATTTCTTGGGGCCTCAGATTCACTGCACTTGGAAACTCTTCCAACCGTGAAAAATCAAATGGCCTCTCGATATTTGTGGCATCCGATAATACCATAATGGAGTTAAATCGATGTAGTTTCAGCCCTGTGGATTTTAAAAGCCCCTCACTGCAAAGAAAACATCTAACCCAACTGTGACAATGACACTGCTGACGGTAGAAGAAACACTAATGTCTTGCTTTCCAGCCTCTCTCTAAGTTAAAGGACCTGCTTGTGGACTTCATCATATTCTCTTCAACTCAATTACACCTCTGCCAATGCAACGTTAGGGTAACGTCAGCAGAACATTATGCGTGCGCTCGATTCGCGGCGACCACCTTCATTACGCACAACCTGATTAAACGTTCCCTTCAGGCTGAGGTAATGATGCCTCACCTATTGTTATTCATATTCGCTACGGGTTCTGGCTAAGTAGCTCCTTGTATCTTCACTCTGGGCTCCATTAATAATGTCTATTCAGTGCCCGTTCGTAAACGACACCTGGAGGTGCCCGCAAATGGGGCGTAGTTGCAGATGGGGTCTGGCTGTGAGTTTATTAATGTCCATTAGTTTATGTATGACAAGTGGACATATGTTACATAGCATTTATTGCAAAGGCCCAGATTGCTTTCTCTAATGCTCAGATGGTCCCCCAAGAATCACAATGCACATATTTACATAATGCTGTAATGTATAAACAATCACAAGGTTGAGGCAGGAAGGAGGAGGTGAGGCGATTTTTTTCCCTCGTTTCTTCTGCAGCGTATGTTTGTTGATTAACACTGATGCAGTCACACCCCGTAAACGTCTGCGTTAAAGCTCGGAATAGTCAGTGATTTACTAAAAATATCACTTTTAGCTTTGCCGCGTCGACAAAACAACTCAAACTGTTGACGGTAAGAAGGTGCCTGTTTGCTCTTGGACAGCCAAGCTAATTGGACCTAAAGGGATTTAGGAAAGTTCTGATGATTTGAACAAAACGGTCCTTTTGCCTGACCAAAAGTTTCGCAACAGTATAATAACAGTACAAGCTACTGATATATAGACAAAAATCTAGCACTTCCTCTTTCTGTGTACCACGAACTTCAACTTCAAACAGCTTCAATCTGTTATTGGCCAAAAGACAACAGTCCCACTCCAAATAATTATATTTACTTACATAATTAACTGTACTTACAACTGTGTCTGTGTTCATCAGGAATAAACAATATTTTAACATCAATGCACAATAAGATTTTCATAATTAGTTTGATTCAATTACAGTAGAAGGGGCTGAGAACCAATTTCCACTTGTTCATTGACCAATTCGCTGGTTCGGAGTCTGTCAAAAGGAATTCAAGCTTTATTCCGATTATCAAAGTGGATTATCAAACATTCCACATTAGAATTTCCCTCTAGTAACCTGGAAAAATGTTCTAGGACTTACATCAAAGTATTACAGTTCATTCCTACTTTAGCCACGATGTGATTCTCCAGTCAGATTACCATGGTCATCTTTTTCCTCACCCGTCTTGTACCGCCGAGTTTCCGTCCAATACATCCTCTAAATCATCTTTCCGGGTTTGATACCTCCCCGGACCCCCAGCGTGCAGACAAGTGTTTTCTGATTCACTCAGCTCCCCGTCTGATAAATTATTCAGCTGGATTTAAGTAGAT
Source organism: Botia almorhae (assembly GCA_036877575.1). Taxonomy (NCBI): domain Eukaryota; kingdom Metazoa; phylum Chordata; class Actinopteri; order Cypriniformes; family Botiidae; genus Botia; species Botia almorhae. Next base: position 60,704 of record JAZGTJ010000124.1, on the reverse strand, counting down.
ACTAAAAATGTAATGATTCATCAAGTTGGGCTCCGTGGAACAAACGGAAATACAGGACAGGATCGATGTGGCACGGATCTTAATATTTTACTCTAACGGCACAGTCAGGTTGTTTTAATAAAAGGCTTTTGAAATATTGGCCCTTGTAGGCCAATATTAATATTTACTGATTTGTGATATTGCTGAGCAGATGAAAAACTTGGTAGGTGGTGATATATACACGTTCTGAGGTGAAAGTTATGTTCCTATGAATACTGATGCATTAACAAGCTGCATGTGAGGTGGCCTGAGTCGCATTGTGGAGCTACATAAATAAATAAATACACAATCTTTCATCCTTCATCTCGGAAATGAAAGGTACATTTAGATTTAACACAGGGTTGTGATTTCACACAACTGCTGAGCCCGCATATCAACAAAGCCACAGTTTTACCTCATGATGTTATATACAAATACACACATGTACAGAATTAAAATAACTAGGATTTTAAAGCAAAGTTCAGAGGGCTTCGTCCTTAACTTTTGTTTACAGTGTTGCACTGACTGCGTAACATGTTAGCTGGTCTCATGTTATTTCGTTTTTGGTGATAAACCTGTAAAGGTCACTACAGTACAATGAACATAAGAACGTACATAAGAAATCATAAATATAGCTGTTTGTAAACATTTCGGATAGTTTCAAGAGTGACAACCACTTTTGTAAATTAGGTGACAATCTTAAATGATCCGGAGTCAAACCTGTTATGAACAGTGTGCTGTGTGAACAGAACCACGTTGACACCTACCTGTGCGCTCCTTCATTCACATGCGTATGACATAAAACCGGTTACCTGACAGGAAATGTCGGCACAGGTGGGAATAAAACAACTTAACTTCCATCAGATCCACTGACCTTTATCCACCCAGATCGATGCTGCTCGCGGGCCGGACTGATCCGAAGTCACCCAGCAGGACCCGGAAAAACAATCTGGTGGACACACAGATTCTGAAGGGAAAATCAAAAGGTGCTGCAATTAATTAGCAAAAAATATTTTTAATATTTTTAATTAATTAATAAAATATTAACGTTGCACATTAACAGTACACTGAAGATATCAACATCACAGTAAAAACTGTGCATTTATGCAGCTGTTGTTCCGTGTTGCGCTGAATTCCATCAATTCATGCATCTTAAACAGTTCCTGCTCAGTTTGACTGACAATTCCCTTGATTCCACACTTATTCCTTTCTTCCACCCAAGTTAATAACGTACCAGGTGGCTGTTGAGTAATGACACGCAGTTTCTTATTGATGACATCACTTCCTCTCACCCAATGCAAGCGGTTATGCAGAGGTGCAAGTCGAGCAAAAACCGTGCCGTGAACCGGTCTGCGGCGCTGCACGGATCGATGCATGATTTTTATAACCCTGAACACAGCCTCAGAGTCAATTACAGAGGCCAGAACACATCCTCACACCCCAGTCCTCCTTTGTAGCCCTGCCTGAAATATTACCCATCCTTCCTTGACCAATAAATCAAACACCTCTGCCACAAATTAACACAATAATTGTGCAACAGCAAATGTTGTCGTCATAATGAAAAGAGTCTTTTGGACACATAAGTGCGTTTATGTGGCCGCACTTGCTTTCCAAGCGTGTTTGTGCAATGTTTAAAAAGCTGGCAAAATTATGCTGTGTAAACAAAAGCCTGCATGCAGAACAGATTTGGTCAACATGCTCAAAATAAAGCAAGCGCTCAAAATGAATATAAAGAATGCTCAAAATAATAAGTTTAAAATAGGGGAGTTAGCAACTTTCTTCTGTATTATCATATTCCGTTTCAAATTTGAGCTATTGACATAGTTGGCCAGCTGATGCCTGTGGTAACTACAGCAATCCACACTTCATTCAGTGCTATGTCAGCCGAACTGCAAGCAAACAGGCTTGATGTGTGTGTGTGTGTGTGTGTGTGTTTTGGTCAATCTGTTTAAAATAAAAAGAATATGGAAAGAAATATAGACCTAACAGTCTGATACCACTTGTGTATTTTGTTTATTTACTACAAAATGTTTAATTAAAAATTGCATTTTTAAAATTGCAGAATTTTTTTCAAGGTCAAACATTTGCTTACATTTCATTAGTGACCTAAAAAAGTGCTGAATTCTAATAATCACTTCATATATAATACATTTTAATTTATTCATAAAACTTTATGTAACTCCCAGGTCTCCATACAAAATAAACATTTTATAAACAATCATTAAAAGTTGTGTTGGACTAGGGGATTTGATTTGGTCGGTTTGTGCACGTACGTGTCCACTTGATTTATGCATTCGTCTTGTTTTTCAATTGTCTTTCTGTCATTGGTTCTTTCTCTCTCGCTCGCCCTTAACCCCTCTCACATCCTGCCATGCTCTGTCATTACCTGCAGAGCAAGAAATGTCACAGTGGGGCATTGATGTCAGAGTGCCACTGTCCCCTCCTGAGCGTTAAATTAGGCATTCACATTGAAGAGAGACAGAGAACGGCCCTTTCAGTTCTACTGTAGACATGTGACACATGAGTGTTTAGACCACCCAGTCACATCTGCAGGTCTATTTTCCTCTTTTAATCGAAACCTTTCGCGACAGAAGTCTCCCTCTGCAATGACCTTCGAAACGTGAAACTAAGATCTATGACTTTGATTTTATTGTCTCTGTTCTATCCTTCAATTACATTTTCTTTTAATATCTTACCGAACTACATCTAGACCATGACATCAGCAAACGCATCACACGCTTCTAAAGAAACCGTGAGTGATGTTTGCCCGTGCACAACATATAGTGTTCTGAGTGGTTGTTAGCATGTTTCTTAGGGGTTGCTAGGATGTTTTGGGTGGTTGCTAAGGTGTTGCTAGGTTATCATAGGTTGTTGCTACGTGCCCCCCCCCCAAAAGAACACCTTTTACTCACTTATATTCCAGGCTCAAAGTTTGTTTGTCTGATTTATTGAGTAACTAATCAGGTAAAAACAAAAAGGCGAACTCTTAATTTGTAACATTCATGTGTACATAGCAGGAATGGTAATACTTATATTTTAATATGCAATCATACTAATAATATGTTATAATAATGATAACAATAGCAGTAAAATTACATTGTAAAAAAAATGACATCGTAAAAATACACAAAACAGGAAGAATAACAGTAACAGGGTTCTAGAGTTTATTAGCTCCATCCTCCATTTCACCCCTGCTCCATCCTCCTCTGTTTCCGTTGACAACTGCTAATGTGCACTTGATTGGTCCTTCGGCCCCGTTCTGACATGTGACAATGACCCCATACGCAGCGTATTCCTGCCCTTTGTAACTGAGGGATGATTTTCGCACCTGTTCACCGTAGGCCTTGTGGGCAAGGATGTCAGAGATGGAGAGAGTGAAAGCGAGAGAAAAACAGAGGGAACAGAGGACACAGCGAGAGAGAGAGAGAGAGAGAGAGAGAGGGGATGCGAGATGAGACACAGTCATGGCAACAGGTTACGTGGGAAAAGCGAAAGGTGCTGATATCTTAATGGCTCAGTAAATTGGCTGTTTGCTACACAGCGGCCCACAGACAGGCACTCAGCGGCGCGGGTTCTCCAGAAAACAGCAGAAGAACAGAGAATCCTTCTAAATGATGAGCTGATTGCCTTGACAAGAATCTGTGCACTGATTACAGCCGGAATAAATGACGCCAGCATGTATTCATGGTTAAACGGCTTAGGCTATATCTGCCTCCATTCTTTTACTCCTCACCACAGATAAGGCCCGTCCGACTGTGCTTGGCAAACATGACACCAGACAGTTTATTTGGAAATGCCCACATCTGTGAATAAAGGCATTTTGTGTCTATTCGAGTCATTTGCTTAAATAGTCCTTTCTTATGCTAGTTAGTTATCTAATAAAACATCTGTCAAATGCTTAGGAAAATACAACTGGATGTCTGTGAATCACTGCATTACGTAAAGCTATTTACAAGCGTTACGTTTAGTCTATATATGACTAAATAAGCTGAAAAGCTGAAAGTGTATTTTTTATAAAGTACTCATCACAGCTTAATAAGCAGCTACAACTATATTTAAGCCATTTGTGGACGGATTTCCCATAAAAAATCACTGTGTTGATATTAAAGCATTACTGACCGCCCAGATGTAATAATTTGGGCTAATTGCGCAGGACTATTTGTCAGACCAACAGAAAACAGAATAAACGTTCTGGAAACCTGTTAGAAAAACATTCGTTTTTGTCATTCCATTTGGTGGAACTGCGGACAGAATTGAAATAACGTGATTCAGCTTCAAGTCAAAAGCTCCATACAGGAGTAACTTGACTGCAGTCTCACAGTGCGCTCTAGTGGCTCAGTCTTGATTCACGAGCGTATTCGCGTCTTGACGTGATAAGCGAAGCACTATTTCTTTTCCCTCACAGCTCGTTGCATATACACAGGCCATTAAAAACAAATGCAGAGTCTTCTCTTGGTCTATCCGTGCCATGCAAGTGAGAGAAGCGTCCATTATTCCTCCCGCAGTGTGAGCTCCTGACAATTACCCTAAGTTATCTTCACTTACAGACGATCAATTAAGTGAATTATTGAACTCCCTTCTTTCCTCTGAAATCGTATCGCTTCTTCCCAGCAGGGCAGCGTGGTGGAGATAGATCGCTGATTGTGAAACCTTTAAAAACTGACTCTTTATCACCTGAGAGTTTGATTTATTATAGTTTAACTTTTATCACATTAAACCTTTTGCACTCTCGCGTGTCATGATGTTTTGAAGTGAGTTTACAGCGCGTTCCTGTACACTGTACAAGAAGCATCATGCTGCTCAGTATCTGCAAAGAGAGGGAGGGGCGAGATGCAATTCAGTGCACATCGCTCGTGAACGCGCATCGGCCGCCGAGCTCAGGACGCGCGCTCTCCGCCGCCGCTCGTTCTTTGTCCTCCATTGCAGCTGGTGTTCGCAGCTCCGCCGCACCGCGCAGGCCCGAAGTAGCGCAGCCGCTCTGAGGTTAGTGCCCTACCGCGCAATCTCCAGCCATTTCAGCCCCGGCGCAGCCGCACCAAACAACCCGGCAGCGTTTGCCGTTCGCACGCTCATGCGCGCAGATGCAGATCGCGACGATGCGAAACGGAACACGGGGTGATATTGAGGGCATTTCGCAGTTTATTTATTTACCCCGCTCGAATTGGGGAAAAATAGTCATGGCGCAGTTGCAAGGCCTTTGGCCTAGTGAATTTAGATGAGCGTTCAGGCTCGCGTTTTGTTTCCAAATGCTAAATAGCATCGCGGAGCTAGATCTGTTGCGTTCGTATGTCTGATTGAGAAATTAAAACGAAAACATGATTAAAATCACACATTCATGTCAGCGTTGTAGATCAGTTGTGATCGGAATATAATGCGTGTTAATATCGCTTTATATCCACAACAGTACCCTTAAACAGAGCCGGCTAAAATTTGACGTAAATATCATTTTAGACATTTTTAGCTTATCTGAATGCTGACTATCGTGTATTAAAGAGCAGTTTGACAGTCAGAAGTCGGTGTTTGTAGTTTTAGTAATGCGCTTCAGTATGGCGCGTTTTTAACACATTATTCACAGCTTGAAATGAGCGCCGTTCATATTGCCGGCTGTAGTACTGTATATCTCTTCTGTTACTTGTCACATTCAAACCTACCTCGATCACGACTATTACTAGTCGTGTTTTTAGCTTGTTTCCGTGCTTGTAAATGATTTTTAGTGAATGCAAGAAATCGGTTTCCTGGGTTTCTCCGTCAGGCCACTGAAAGTTGCCGGATGAGCTGCTTCAGTCACTGATAATGACAGAAACACCAATATCATGTATATGTATAAATGTCGAAAACGTCACATTTTACAAATAAACGATTAAATAAATGTTGTTTTTCTGCTTGCTGTCAGACTGACATGTCAGTTATTCAATAAAACTGCAGAAGGTTCTTGTTCTGTGTCATTCAGTTGATATATCGCTAGTTAAACTTTTGCTGCCTGCGACACACCAAATATTTTGAAATTTTCTACATGAATATGTTGTAAAGTTATAATAACACACGGCAAGTTCACCGCTGGTACTAATTATGAATATTTACATAAATGGCACAGGGTCCAGACAAAGCTTCACATATAATATTGCTGTAAAGATGATTTAAGCGAGAATTGATTCGTCCAGTACTGCTGCCATTAGTGCCCCCTAGTGGAGGGGCGTTTAAACACAACAATGTACAATGCAAAGTACATGTAAAATGTTAATGAAATCGTGTACATTTGTTTGAATAGAAGCGATTCAAGCCCTTTTAATCTGGACAGTAAGAATTCTAGTACACGTTTCTAATAGTGGACCATTTATGATCTTATTTACTATATTTTAGAATAAAGATATAGTACAAATTCAGCATAAATCGTTCTTCTAACACTCACACTGCAAAATACTACAACAGGATTTTTTTTATATTTTTGATGTTATGTAAATTTGCCATTTAGATGGCTGTCACAACTTATCACCTTATAAATAAATCATAAATTAATGTTCATTAATCGTGAATTTATGTTAACAGAATAGTAAATCTCTTACGGAAATTTTGTCAGCTTTTAATCACTTGGAAACCTTTTAATAATAGAGATTTGTAATAGAATTAGTGGAACTCTGGCCGAGAGGGGCACGTCTGGCTTTTTTTTCAGCTTATAACATGTCCGGTGTTTTGTAAAGCTATTCTACAATTTGTTCACTTTGAAAATATGCAAATATGAGTATTTGAATTATTTTGCTGGTGGTGTCTGTGTGCCAACGTCCAGTGTGTTTGTGTTTACAGTGTTTGTTTGTGTTTACAGTGTGTTTGTGTTTACAGTGTGTTTGTGTTAACAGTGTGTTTGTGTTAACAGTGTGTTTGTGTTTACAGTGTGTTTGTGTTTACAGTGTGTTTGTGTTAACAGTGTGTTTGTGTTAACAGTGTGTTTGTGTTTACAGTGTGTTTGTGTTTACAGTGTGTTTGAGGGAAACCGTTTCGGGTGATGGAAGACCACACTGTGCATCAGACAGAACACATGACCACCATCGAGGCGCATGCCGTATCTCAGGTGGGGCAGGTGCACGTCGCCACATACACGGAGCACGGCATGCTGAGCGCCGACGAGGATTCGCCTTCCTCGCCCGACGATGATGCGTACGACGACTCTGACATCCTCAACTCAACTGGGACAGATGAGATCACTGCACACCTGGCTGCCGCTGGTGAGTTCTCAATGCTGTTACTGGTAATAGCTGTTAAATATTAGGTCTGTCATAAATTAAAACCAGTTATTAAATATCAGAGCCCTAATGATGGGGCAGTGCTGAACCAGACCACTAGATGGCGTACTTGAATCAAAAATGGTCAGTCTTTATAACAGGCAGAGATGTCCATTCTTGTACCACATAGCCACTGAGTGTTATTTGAGAACGCTGTTTAATGGTTCCTTATATGTTCTTTTATGTTCCAATTTTTTTCTTTTCAGGGCCTGTTGGCATGGCAGCAGCTGCCGCCGTGGCGACAGGGAAGAAACGCAAACGGCCGCACATCTTCGAGTCGAACCCCTCGATCCGTAAACGACAACAGACTCGACTGCTTAGGTGACAGTTTAAGTAAAAATGTGCTATTTTGCTTTTCTTAATGTGACGTATAAATATGATAGTGAGGTGACCCCGATTGTGTATTATGTTCACAGAAAGCTAAGAGCTACTCTGGATGAGTACACGACACGGGTTGGCCAACAAGCTATTGTGTTGTGCATCTCTCCTTCTAAACCAAACCCTGTGTTCCGAGTTTTTGGAGCTGCCCCTCTAGAAAACGTGGTATGCGTGTGTGCTTCTCTTTTGGTTTACACATCATTTTAGCATAATTAGCGTAAAACGCTAATTACCATTTTAATTGATGTATTTTTTTTATTACTCGTGTGTGGGTTTTGCCACGTCTTCTCTTCTTCCCTGTGATCAGGTGAGGAAATACAAGAGCATGATTCTGGAGGACTTGGAAAACGCTCTGGCCGAACATGCGCCCCCTGGTGGCGGGGAGCTCAGCTCGGAACTTCCTCCGCTCACTATAGATGGCATTCCAGTGTCTGTGGACAAGATGACGCAGGTAGACACCAGGCGGCGCTATAAGGCAGAGATGCGATATTTACATTTGCAGCTGTTTATGCTTCTTAGGAGCCTGTATGTGCGTTAAACCATGCTTCTAATTACATTCCCATCAAAACAAATCCACAAGATTAGAAACTAGCATGAGATGACAGTAAATAGAGCAGTGATCAGTGTGTAAGTGAACTGCAGATCTGCTGTGGCTGATATATTACTCACTTTTACCCCAGAATCTTTTGTTTGTCTGTGTGATGTTGCTGACATCATGAATCATCAACTGTGAATCAGAGACCAAAAGCAGGTCTCACGTCATTCAGCACAACAAATACCAAACTATCCATAGTTCTCTGTCCACAAGGTTACTTGGGACCAGTTCCGTTCATTTTTCTGCTTAATAAAAGCCAATATAACTAGTTTAACCAGTAGGTTTACCTGCTTGCCCATTACTCAACCCCTCACACTGTTTGGAGGCGGGCTGCTGATCACCTGTGTCCCCCAGGACAGACACACCTTGTTTAGCTTATGGCAGTTGGAGGCAGGTCTGTACAGGGATCATCAGGTGAGGCTTGTGCGCGCGAGTAATTATCGGGCACACCGTGGCCGAGCACAGAGGTTTCTGATTGGCTCCCAGGTGGATTAAGAGCAGGGGAGGGGAAAGGCAGCCGTTGTGTTTGGGCCGTGAGATTCCTCTTAATTCCTTTGGCGCGTAATTAGACCATCTGCACAAACACAAGGAAGAGTCTGCTACATGATGCTGGTTTAGACAGTCTGTTACAGGGACTTCATTGTAGATTTTACATGAGTGTGTATTTAGTTCAGACATTATTTAAACAGGCATCATCATTTATCTTGTCTTTGGTTTTATTTTCTGGTTTCCACGGTAATGAAAAACTTGAAAATATTGGGGAATTTTAAAATGAAGTGGATGCATTCAAAACAAAATACTGGAAATGTCTGCCGTGAAAGTGTTTCTAGTGTTTCTTAGCTCTGAAAAATTAAACCGTAAAGTCAAAAAATGGCATGAAAACTTCTTGATATAATATACTTGTTTTTTTATAAAGAAATATTTTTCTCATTATGCTCTGAATTATTTTACTGCATGCAGTAATCACAGACATCTGGAAAAGTCGTGGATATTCCTTGTTATACAAGTTTGAGAACCCTGTGTTTGTTTAATATTTTGATGCATTGTTAAATGGTTATATCCAAACTTCCAGTATGGATATTCAAATCCGTTATGGACCATAGTCAGGCTGATAGGAAGTGTGTTTGTGGCATAGCAAGAGCAGGGGGTAAAAGCCCTTTTGGGAACCGATTTATTCCTCTCAAGCCAAATTTAGCCTGTGATGTTGAGGTGAGCAGACGTTGCTACGGTGAGCTGCGAGGTACAATCCCTGGCTTGCCTACGGAATTACCAAGGGCAGTGAGGACACTGGGATAAACTCCGCCCTCAACCACAGGATGGGCTGTCATTGGCCGAGTGGACTGTCCCATATAACCTGCCGCTTGGTTCTTAACGTTTTGTGAAAACAACCATTCCGGAATTTTCATGACTGAATTGACCTTTGAGACTTAAAAATAAATCCTTTTATTTTAAGTAGTCACGGCAATTATATGAATTATATGAGTATTAAAATGATTCACAAAACAAACTATATTGAAATTCCACATTATTCCATTATTCCACATTATTGAAATAACGTTCAGTTATGTTTTGTTGTTTCTCTGCAATTAAATCAGCCTTAATTTTAATTTTGTTTAATTTTGTATTTAGTCTTAGGTGTGCAATTTTTATTTCTAAAAAAACTTGGTTTCAAATTATGGCAATTATACTACAATGCCATAGTAATATTTGCATACAGAACTTGTCTTTACTCATCACAGAAGCGAGTTACATTGATTCTAACGTGCAGCTGATAGAAAATGATGTACCAGCCTCTCAATGAGAAAGTCCAGTCTCAGTCTACTGCAGTCCGGTTGCAACCTCACCCACAGATTTGTCTCTAAATAGAAACCCAACAGTTTCTCTTTACAAACAGCATGTGTGGCAGACTGTCTGCAGATAGCCACACAAGGAGGAAAATCAATGGCTTGTTGTATTCAAACTCATTGCATTGACTCATTGCAGGCTCAGCTCCGAGCGTTCATTCCGGAAATGCTGAAGTATTCCACGGGCCGCGGGAAGCCGGGCTGGGGGAAGGAGAGTTGTAAACCCATCTGGTGGCCGGAAGACATTCCGTGGGCTAATGTGCGCAGCGACGTCCGCACTGAGGAGCAGAAACAGAGGGTAATGTTGACTGTGTTCACACTTGGGCTGTAAATGATCCCCCAAATAAATGATCTTTTGATATTTATGCGTTTGCTTCGGAACGGCGGTAAAAACGCATTCGTTTCGTAAACAAATGAACATTTATCCAACAAACAACCATAAATGTACTTCCAAATGTTAATGGTGAGAACTTAAGCAAGGTATCATTTGTATGTGTATTATTATGGTATCATTATTGTGTTTGTATGTGTCAATATAATAATAATAATACACAGGAAAAGAAGTTTGTATTAAAACATGTTAATGTATAAAATTCCACACTGGATTCAGGAATGACATTAACAAATCATTAAATGAGATTTTTATAAAACTGACAGTTTAAACCGATTTAAATGAAATGAATCAAATCAAAGTCTCTGCCATACCATGAGGCCTAAAATTGTGAGTCTAGTCTAATAAGACTAAACAAATAATGAATGTAATGCCACAGATTGCAACAATAAAACAAATGAGCTAACCTTTACATCATATGAACATACTGATTCTCCGTTGCTGTTGGAAACAGGTGTCATGGACACAAGCCCTGAGGACTATAGTTAAAAACTGCTACAAGCAGCATGGCAGAGAAGACCTGCTGTACGCCTTCGAGGATCAGATCACCACACAACAAGTTGCCACGGCAACCACACACAGTATTGCTCACCTGGTTCCATCGCAGACTGTAGTTCAGACCATCAGTAATCCTGACGGAACGGTCTCTCTCATACAGGTGAGCTCAGATCTCATACAGGTGAATACAATATCAATTTGAATTTGAAATATATCAAATAAGTATAAATTAGGAATTTTATTTATAAATGAACACATTTGTTTTTCAGTGCAATTCGTTGCTCTGTTATTATAATTTGTAATGAAGTGACTTTCTATTAAAAAATAGTTAAATATCTTAAAGTAGTCTTATAGTTAAATACTTATTAAAACATTTACTACATACATTTATATATTATATTAGATTGTTACAGTATATTTCTACAGTATATATCTTTCATGAAATAACAGGTTGGCACTGGAGCCACAGTTGCTACATTAGCAGATGCATCAGAACTTCCTGGTACGGTAACGGTCGCCCAGGTGAACTACTCCACAGTCACAGACGGAGAGGTAACGTCGACACGTGCTTATTTGCATATTTAGTGAGGTCACTTCTTCCGAATGTGTTTACCAGCTAGTTAGCTTCAATTTCTGGTTGTAACTCACTGTACACACCCATCCTGCTTTGTTTCCTGTCTAAGGTGGAACAGAACTGGGCCACGCTACAGGGCGGCGAGATGACCATCCAGACCACACAATCATCAGAGGCCACGCAGGCGGTGGCGTCACTGGCCGAGGCGGCGGTCGCCGCATCCCAAGAGATGCAACCGGGGACAACGGTCACCATGGCGCTCAACAGGTACTTAGCTCATCTGCGGGTGTGACATGCCAAACCCCCCCACCCCCCCCCCCGGGGTCTTGTTAACGAGCCTCACCTGAGCCCGTTCTCCTGTTTATAGCTCATGGCACCAGCAGCCCAGAAATACAGCACAGTGGGAGAACTGGTTTATTTTCCATTCCCATAACAATTAGGCTGAGGCGGCAATGTTTTCTGCATGGCGCCGACCACAGTCTTCTTTACCGCGCTGAATCTGTTGTTCAAACATTATCTCTTATCCACCAGAAGCTGAGGAACATGTGTAGGCCCGTGGTTATATTGTAACGTTTCTGGCTGGTGAGAGTGATTCCTCACACCAGGGGGCGGTGCACAGCCGCCTGTCTGTCACAATGATTGGATGTTTATGGTGAGATGTGTTTTGTGTGGCAGTGAAGCGGCGGCTCACGCGGTAGCGACGTTAGCCGAGGCGACTCTTCAGGGCGGAGGACAGATCGTGTTAGCGGGGGAGACCGCGGCCGCTGTGGGAGCTTTAACTGGAGTTCAGGATGCCAGCGGTACGAATCCCTCTCTGCCTCACACACTCACAGCAGTATCTCTCCCCAACACACACACCACACACACACACACTCACTCACAACAGTATCTCTCCCCCAACACACACACACACGTGTTTTTACCTTTTATACATTTTGGGTTTGTAGTACTAGAATTTTAGTCAATAAAAATTGTGAGATTTTCACTACTAAATAATGATCTTTGTAATCTTTATTAAATATTGACTGTTCTGTTAAATAATAAACAGAATAATATTGCAATATTTTAGTATAATAGAGCGGTGTGTGAGAGAGAGAGAGAGAGAGAGAGAGAGAGAGAGAGTTTGTGTGTGTGTGTGTAAGAGAGAGAGAGAGTGTGTGCGTGTGTGTCAGATCTGTGTCACAGACTCCAGGCTCTACACTTCTCTGTAATCCTCTCTTCACCTCAAGCGTTTAGCACTGTGTATATGCACATCACCCTCCAGTACCCCAGCTGTGAGAGGGCACTGCTTACACATGCATTAGAAATGATGATGCTGTGTGTTTTCACGCTGGTACACTTGATGCAGTGTAATGAAATAGTACGTAAGACGCTATCGTAAATGTGTGGATTTGTTCTGTACGTCACTAAGTGATGGCTCATAGGGTGAGAGAATTATTCTTTAGATATTACAAGTATTTGGTTATTTATTTTTGTTTTGTGTCACGGTGTGTCAATATTTGCGCAACAATAATTCATATTTAGTTACAATTGACAATTATAGCTGCTCGATTCATTCAGAGCAAGTACTGTATCGTTGGGCCAACGCACTTTTATTTTATTCAAATAGTATTTGAACTCGGTAAAAGCTAATAATTTAATTGCGCAAAGCACAGAAATCCAGTGCCCATGAGAGAGAAGCAAATGCGCGCCAAACTGCAATACATCACAATTTTAAATAATGCAATATTGATATTATTATACGGTCGCGCAGGTATCGATATATCGTATGGCCGGAGTCAAGGTTAGTCCATCTTCCGGTGACTTAACCTACCCGTTTCCCCCGGTTACCAAAGAGAAGCCCCTCCCCTTCTAACCCTTAAGGATCCCTCTTAAAGGGCTTTGATCCTCCATTATCAGTGCGGAGTCTAATCACAGAGCCAGCTGTCAACACAGGGAAGTCCAGTCTATAAAACACACACACTCACGTGACATTAGGAGAATAGATGGGAACAAGGGCTGTGTGTACACATGAAAGCTGATTAGTGGGCATTAAAACTACGTTTAAAGAAACGGACATCAGGTCTTTCCTGCACGTTGGTGTAAATGGGGACTATCGCTTTAACACTGCAAAATGGTCGTTGACTTCATCGATATGTTGGTCATAATAAATGTTGTTTTTTGTTTGTTTTATAGTTGTTATATTGCAATATTTACACACTTAATGCTCTTCATCTGCATTAGATGTTTGCTTTGTTGGTGCTTTGTTGCTAATATTTGGATTTTGAGTTTATTTACATAATCAATGTTTATTTGCCTGTTATAGTCGCTTTGAGCAGTTACAAAGTGTTTCCCACAAAATTCATATTTACAATTTAAATATTGTATTTTGGTGCATTTTTCCTTACACCCTTATTACTAAATCATTGAAGTACAAGATTTTAAGTTCATTCAAAAGTGTGAAGGTATACAAGACATAATGTGACAACAAACTAAACCTTGTGTTTTTGGTCCTGTCACTCGTAAGAGATTGTGCCCTCCTTGATGGACCATCTGTTTAAATCTTTCCCCTTACATATTTTTGTGAATGAAGGAAAACGTGCCTTTATATAACGGTAATGATCTCGGATTACCTCTGGAGCAGAGTACACTGTTAAAAATACGTAAACAAGCACCGCCAACTGTTTATTCAAGCCAGTAGTTACAGTCTCTGTTCAAAACGAGGCCCTCGATTTTAAGATGTGCAATTAAACCTAATTCACGCATCCGCTGAGGGAGGCAGGTGAGAGCGCGGCCGCTGATGGACACTCGACGGGCAGCCGGCGTTTATTGACCTCATTCAATCAGTGAAATAGCAGTGCGTAGCTTTGAAGTAATCGTGACGGATTTACCCTCAATGTCAGTGTGATGGAGGGTTTGTAGGTACTTCATCCGGAAAAACAATGCTTCCCAAACTCAAAACAGATAATTATCCAGATGTGGTGTGATTGAAATATCGTAGCGCTTGGATTAAGATGCTTGTAACTGTCAGCCGGGCAGGCTCGCGATTGATTTTCGCTTGTTGTTTTGAGTGAGGAGTGAGCCTTACATGGAAAATTTCTGGCTCAGTTTTATCCCGGAAGAAAGCCTGCACCCTTCAGTCGGGAATATAAAATCCAATCATATTTTCAGTATCCGATACGCTCATCTGCAAACACGTGTGTTGTGTGTGTTTTTATACCGTTATTCCAAAATTAGACAGCAAAGTCTTATTACTGCGATACGTTAATGTAGTGTTTATTAATAATGTAATGTAAAATGTAATAATAATGTTTTGACATTTCAATAGTATTTATTTTTCCTATTTCATATTGTGATGACATTTGAACTGCTGTTTAACGCACAGATTTCAAGAACTGTCTGTAATCATGAGCCCTACTGCACACGTTTGTAAGTGACGGGGATTTTCGACCATACATTTTTTTGTGGCCTGGACAGACCGCCCACCCCTCTCACGTGACTGCAGCTGCGCTCACAGCTGTTGGTGAAACAAGAAGTGAAAAGAGAGAGAGAGACAGAAGTTGGGAGCGGCCCGTTTCAGTTACTCCATTGTTCCGCATTGCAGTGTGATGCAGGGACCGTGCCCTCGGCCCCCCATCATAGGGGCTGGACCGCGCAGGCTCGCGTCACGCAGCCTGATGTGGCTGGCCGTTCACGTGCATGCTCAATATGTGGCCCATAGCCTCTCTGATTCACTTTAAAAGCGCCCTCCCTCCCTCCTCCCACTGTCTCAGTTTCATAGTGTGATGTATTTCACAAACCACTTCTTGTGCTGGATCGATTGTGATGGTTTGGAATAGCATACCAATAGTGTGTACTAAATATGTAGTACACCGTATGTTTTACTAACTTGGATGAATGATGACCTACTCAAATGGACGGCAGTGTTTTTGGAAATGTGCAGCAAAACATTACCCACAATGCAATGCCCTCGTTCAATTTTAAGTGTGACGAATGAAACCAAAATAAGCGTGTCCTTTTTGACCAGCAAAACGTAACACATTGTTTAAAACTGTTGCTATTAAAACGATAAGGTGTCGCCTGCTGTTTTGTAATGGTTTCATAAATGCCGTTTTACTTTCCACATAAAAAATAGTTACAGCAGTTACTATTTTTTTAGGCAGCTAATGTTTACTGTACAATTACAGTAAGTCACGTACTAGTATCCCATTCTTCATATCCCCTCCGTTGATGTGCTCATTGATGTACAGTCATTGTAAATTTTGATATGTTCCAGGTCTCGTCCAGATTCCAGTCAGCATGTATCAGACTGTCGTCACCAGTTTGGCCCAGGGAAATCGACCTGTTCAGGTTGCCATGGCACCCATAACCACGCGCATCGACAACACGATGACGCTCGACGGACAGGCGGTCGAGGTGGTGACGCTGGAGCAGTGACATGCTCTACCCCTGCAGCTGTGTGGGACAGGAAGTTCAGCACCTACATGAAGGAAGTAGCTGCTGGAATATATTGTACAAATGATGTTTTAGCCTGTTAACAAACATCTGCAGGGGTTGTAAAGGTTTTTTTTTTTTACCTTGTAAACAATTGGTCTTATTTTCCTTCCTAGTGTTGTTAAATTTGTTAACGTTAGTTAATATTTTTAGCTGATGTTTAATAAATGGTTCGCGAGGATGAAATTTCTAGGATATTCTGAGATTATAATTTTTTCCTGCAATTAAAGTTTCGACCAAAATTTTTAATTGTTAAGAATTTTGTGTCGTAATTTTTTGCATCTGTTAAGATTAATTCCCCCCCCCATTTGTTCTGTTGCTCTCACTCTGACACAGTCTCAGTTTTTAATCTTGATTTGTGTGTATCAATCCATATAATCATCTAGTTTTAGTATTGATCCCAATTCTCGTGACTACTGAGGTAAACATGCATGTTTTTTGCCAGACTGTACAGTTCTGTTTCCATGCATTTTACATAAACCCCCAATGTAAAGAAAACCACAATCTTAAGCGATTATGTAGTATGTAACTCTTCACTCGGTGCTCTCTTTAGTTCTTTGTACTATTTGTACTACTACTAATTGGTATGCAAACGTAGAAATTGTAGCACTCCATCTCATACAGTCTTTTTATACTTCAGTAAATCAACAGTTTTACATATTCATTATCATTTCTGAAAACTGTTCTTGGATCCTGCAAATATTTTGAAACTGCTGGGTAAACCGTTTTATTTATTTTGTATTTATTTCTTTTTGTCGTAAAGTCTCAATCAAATGTCGAAAGAAACAAGATCTAATGCAAACATTTGAATATTATTACATATATTATGAAGTGACGGAACGATATTCATGCTTTCTCTTACACTATCTTTTTGTTTTGTTGTCTATAATGTACATTTGTGTATCAGGTATTAATTTTTAGTTAGCGTTTGATACGGTTTAGTTTTTTTGTCCAATCATCTCTTCTATCGATTTCTTCATCGATGAGATCCACAACACCTGTGTGGCCGCATATAACAATCGATTTTTTTTATGATTGTTTAATGTAAACTTGTACAGTGTAAAGTTTGATGAAACCAAACTCTGCCTTCCTGCTGCTGAGAATGACCGTGACGTTTGACGCCGCATGTCACAGTCTGAGAAGAGTTTGTCTTTTGCCCTTTTACTCACTCTTGGAAATAAAATGGCCACTATTTACGAACCGTAACGAAAATTCTGTCCTTTTTCAATTCAGTGTGTCATGAAATTCTAACATGTATTTACAATAGTATATATTTATATATGTAAATACATACACTATATTTACATTATAACAGTCCATTTATAAAGCAGTCCTCAGTATACAAAATACGTTTTCATTCAAACATTTTCCTAAATGAACTTCAGTCATAATATACGTGTGAAGATAAACATGAAGAGGCAATTGACATTATAGCTGTTGTATATTATATATTTTAACATGGGTGGAACACTGTATTGACCAATCAGCATTCAGGACTAGACCTATTCGTATTTGTGCCGTATTGCACTACAGACACGATACATTTCTTCTCCAAATTACTCCAAAAGCTGGAACTTATTTGAGACCGAAATCCATCAGAGCACGACGGTCTGTATTACGTCAAGTTCATTAGCGGCCTCTTGTTTTTATATAGTTGAGTAATCCAGTCAATGACCTCTTTACAAAACACACACAGTCACATCCACACCCCACCTCCAGTTCGGATGGAGCTCCTGTTAAATCATAAGCCCTGATCCCTCCCTCCTGGCTAAAACCTGGATTTAGGGCCTATGTCCTTCTGCTGGAGGGGGATGCGCACGCACACTTGCGCACTAATCCATCAGGCATCACATATATCCCAGAATCCCATTCCACTCCCAGAAGATAAGCGCAGAGCAGCACAATCAGGAAGCAAAATAAAGCATACAGCCGCCTCTTCTCTTAAACCCGTTACAAGTTAGAGCACATCCGCCTTGCACGGTCTGTGTCACAGTTGTGTGTCAAGAGAGCATTTTAGTGTGTGTTTGTGCGTGTGGTTTTCAGGTCATGTGGCAGCTGGCGGGACACGCCGGGTGCGCGTGTGCGTCACCCGTGAGCTGCAGATTAGGTGACTGTTATTAGCACGCTTTCTGAGAATCTCCTTTGGCCCCGCCCACATCCCGTACAAGTGCTCGGCCAATCTGTTCCTCAGACGGGCCGGATTCGTAAAACAGCGTTCGGTCTAAACTCTAATCCTAATACATAACCACAGTTCTTACTTAACAGTGTTGCGTACCCAGTCCAACTGTGATGTCATTCATAAGAACATGGACAAATTGTGTGTAATCGCGAACCTTAATTTCTGCATAACTCTTTACTATTTACACTTATGTAACCCGCATGTGGAGGCATCCACACTAGCGAAAATGCTTCCAAAAATCTATTACAAATTATAATTTGAGTTAAAAAACAACTGGTAAACAACATCAATTGTGGTGTTTTTGGCTAGCATGAATCTTCACAAGCAAGGAAATCTTACCTTGCATACAAATACTTTGCTTTGTTTTAATTTAAGTCATCTAAAACTTTTTTATCTTCAGGTTTAAATCCAAAATTGTATAAAGTACTCTGACCTTTTGGATATTACTGTATATACAGTAGTATGCATTCACAGTTACGGTATACGGGGTAACAACTTTGTAGAGTGTCACAATTGCTTACTCTAACATTTACATACTCAATGCTAGAAAATGATTTGCACACACATTAGTAATCCAGTACACACTTAACAAACATGACAATGATGAATGCATGCGCTTCTTTAAGGGCTGGAGAGTTCCCCTCATTTGAATCGATGTGGAATGAATTTCCCGCATGTAAACAATGAGGTTTGGCACTTGTAGTCTGCTAATAGTGAAGTCTGAAAACTCAAGAGCTGAACTGGCTAAAGTTGCTCCTAACTCTCTCAGAGCTGTAGAGGAATCCTCATTAGTTTGATACGAGAGCCGCTGTTAGCTCAGACAAACAGTAAATGGCCGTCTGCTGGTGTTGTGTCATCAGGGGAGTGTAGGGCAGGGGTATTGATTGTGTTAAGGAGAGGATATGAGGCTCTGATGAGGCTGAAGGCTCTAGTCTCTGCAGGGGACTCGTTCCTCCAGCCTGGAGCTGCAAAACCTCAGAGCCAGAGCTTTAATCTCTACTAATCTTAATACACACTGCGTCCCTCTGGCCCTCACACACACACACACACACACACACACACACACACACACACAGGCGCATACACACACACACACACACACACACACACACACACACACACACACAGGCGCATACAAGTAGAAGCTCTATCTATCTATCTACCTATCTATCTATCTATCTACCTACCTATCTATCTTTCTATCTGCCTGCCTGCCTATCTATCTATACACAGCTGTGTTCACATAAGATTATACATCTAATAATATTATGCTAAATCATGTCTGTCTATCTGCACACATCTGTTATAGCATTAGATTATCTGATGTCAATGCGTTACGTCCAGTCACCATCAATATCACATCATCACTGTGGTACATTGGTCATGTTCTCACCATCGCACGCACCTCGACACCAGACAGTGCGTAAGAGAGACAGACCCTAATCTCATTCCATTAATGCTCTCTGTACATTAGAGCACAGACCGCGCTCTGTCTCTCTCTCCTTCATTCACTGAAAGAGAGAGAGGGGTAGAGTGGGGTAGTCGGTGCAGAGGAGGGGGGCTGAAAAACGCTGTGTAACCCGACCCGGACGGCCCATCTGGAGAAGGTCCACACGGACAGATTTCCCACAAAGCAATTACTGCAGTTTGAAAGTGGAGGCGTTTCCTCTCCTGTTTGCATATTTGCATCAGAATTTCAGGCACAAACAGACACAAAACACATGAACTCACATGTGGACGGTATGAGCACAACATTACTGATAATATAACAACAGAATGAGGCTGATTTTAAAGGAATATTTTAATTTACCCGTGCCATTATGAAGATTAACCACCACAGTCATTGAAAGGGACAAGCCCCGCCCCCAAACGTCAGATTAATGGTTGATCAATGCGTTTTCGATAGCTACTTTTTAAAATATTACACTTCCCGTTGATTATTTACGAACATATTTATCTGTTGTGAGAACTCCTCCTAAACAATACGTAAGCATAAATAAAACAGATGCTTCTTAATGTGACTAAATTTACTGTACCAGTTCAGAATCTGTGGTCATGTTTTCCCATTCATCAATCACCAACACTCTTAAAAAGAACGAATGACAGAGAGAACAGCGTTAAACTTCAATGTTGAGTAATCGCTTTTATTTTTGCCATTCGTTTTGCATGAACAGATTTATGCAGGAGATAAAGAGCGCGTAATCCAGCAATCCTCTCCTCACCTACATGAACAGCCCCTGACCCAGATACAGGGCCAGCCTCTCTGTTTACCATGCTACAAAACACACAAATGATACAGCACTATCTTCACGAGCTGTTTCATTTGTTCCGTTTACTGTAAACAGAAACAGAAACGTTACATGGCGGACCGAGGAATCCGTCAACAGCAGGAATCAATGACTGAAGCTTCAGGAGCTCTGAGACTGGGGTGGGCAGGGGGAACATTTGAACCTCAGCCCAACCTGCAACGCTCCCAGTCACTCGCTCGTTCAAGGGGCGGAGCCTGTGACATCACTGAAACCGCTCTGAAACGTCACGCTCGCCGCCTCACCGTTGAGAGGTTCTCAAGCAGTAGTTGGCAAGTCTAGAACCACCGGATCTGACTACCTCACCAGTGTGAGTTCTACCATTGCCAAATACCATCAGAGAACGTTTGGTTCTGTCCTCCAGAGCACCACCAACAGTTGTCAAAAAAACAGGACATTTGTACTGAAGGAATTCATATTAAATATAACGTCATGAGAATTTCTGTGAATTAAAACACCTGACAAATAAACAAATATCTAACAGTCACACAAAAGCACAGAAGAAACAAATATTGTGCTATTTTAAAACAAAATTGCAGTTAGCCATAAATAGAAAACAGACAACAGTGTCATGTGATGGTCATGTGATTTCAAAATGGCAGACCCCATGAGGTGCCCGTCCCCATGCAAAATAAAGTAAGTATATTAGGCTACTGGCAAGTGAAATAATTATAATAAATATTAAAATGCCATCAATTCCATCGCTATTATTTGAGAAAAATATTGCCTGACTACAGCTGAATACGCAGACATTCATTTAAACTCAATGATTTTAGTCAGTGAGTATTACATTACATATAATGTTGGCAAATTGTGAAAAATGTTCCTTTTGAAAGCACATATGCTGTATTGATCGATGAAGATGCAGTCGCTTCTAAGATGCCTTCCTGATGCCTTCTGAAACCATTTCGGTGTCATAATGCGTCATAATATGCGTAGGGCATCTTAGTTGCCAACCAACAGCGGAGAACTCATTTCGGTGGTTCCACTGCAGTAAAAGATGCAAATGTTCTCCACAAAGAACTCCCAAGATTATAGATTTTTTTAATTCCTGCAGCAGGGGTCATGTTTCACGTTACATTCGGCAGAAGGACCAAAAATAGTACATGACTGTCAAAGATGGAGATGTCAGGGTACGATCTTGTCGAAGGCCCGCTGTCTGTCCACCGGCTCATGCAGGGTTTGATATGTTGATATTTAGCTGCGTTTCTGTCTTGTCCCATATTAGCACTACACATAATTGCTCAAAGTATATATGAAAAAGCAAAAATGTGCTAGTGCCAAAACAGGCAAAGACAAGTGACGGACAAACCTCAAACTCAGCCGAGGTTTTTAAATCTGTGGCGACAACATTATATAATGTTAATAAGAAAAGTTAACGCTGAAAAATTACGTTTAAAATCTATTTTTTATACTAGGGGCCACCGGGTTGTCTGAGAGTCTGGGGGCCCGGGAGGGGCCCGGGAGGGGCCCTGAGCAGGTAATGACTGGAATCCTCTGGTGTAGACGTGGTTCTTTCTCTGCTCTGTTTATGGCCCTTTGGTAATTCACTGATCGTGTGCTTTCACAGTGAATTCTACCAGTGCCATACACAGAACAGGAGTCTGTCAGCTTTGCACCAATCACCTCCAAGACCAGCGAGACGAAGTAACTATTAGCCAATCAGACAACAGGCAGTCTTGTCTGATTGGCAGTCTTGTCTTTCTTTCAACCGACGAAAGAAAGAGTGAGCTTGGAGGGAGGGTGTAAGGGTGGGGTGGGGGGGTCAAGGAGGTGTAGAAGAACCCTTCTTCCTAAAGGGAAAGAAAGAGACAGGTCTTGTGAAAAGAGAGA
Source organism: Botia almorhae (assembly GCA_036877575.1). Lineage (NCBI taxonomy): Eukaryota > Metazoa > Chordata > Actinopteri > Cypriniformes > Botiidae > Botia > Botia almorhae. The sequence goes on along the minus strand of JAZGTJ010000124.1, from coordinate 38,338 downwards.
AATGCTAGTGTATCATACAGTAGGTGTTGTGTCCAGAGCTGATGTGTGGAATTAGGATGAAAACTCAATCGTACAGAAGGTGTTTGGCTGCTTTTCCAAAATATTTCGTTCACCAGAGTAAACATTCTGTTCTGTAGTTATCGCAAGCAAAGATTACAGTGTCTGTTATATTACGATTGGATTAAACTATGGCATGAAAAAGCTCTCCACGTGGTTAAACAGTACATTATGGATCAATGCCTAAATAAATACAGATAAAAGTTATATGAATACATGTACTTTAAAC
>JAZGTJ010000124.1:0-33958 GCA_036877575.1 Botia almorhae | reverse complement strand
TATATATTCTGTAGGCTATAGGTTGCATTTAGAAAAATCTATCGAAACAGACGCGTTGGCTTGCTCTAGTTCCCCCGCGAGTGTTCCGCCGGTCCTGGGTTCTAGGATCAGATGACATCATCCAGATGGCCAGTAATGAACAGGCGTTCAAACGTACCATTTCATCTGCTGTATACGCCTGCAGGCCTCACCGGCTATGAGCATCCGTTTACATAACGCTCCTCAGTTCACAGGCCGACGCTTCTACCGGCTAAGCCTTAATATTTCAGTAGAGATATACGAATTTGCCTTTTAATTATATTCATTTCAAATCTGTGTATCCACATACTAAATCTAGTTTTAATAATGCCTGTTTACAAGTATATTTTGTGCAACAATTTAGGCTTAGCGCTGCCTGCTTAAAGCCCCATGAGAACCATTAACATAAACGTCAACTGTACACCTGTAACGGTCCATTCAAAATCATAACGCTCAATGATACAGTAAATGGAAGTTGTGCTGGTGTTTTACGCATTACCCCATGCAGGCGTCAGTTTCGAGGACATCTCTCCACCCTCGAAGACGTCAGGACATCTTGACCAGCCGCGGTGTTGCCAGTGCGTCACATCCCCAGTGCTTTGGGAGGCTGGAAGCGATGCTGTCCTCCATTCGGTCGCTCTACATTTATATACCCGTTCACGATACCCACAATTCCCGCGTCCATTTACCTGCTGTTGCTAACTGAAGCTTGTACCGACACCCCAGTGGAAAAAAACGGCTCCATATTTTCAGATTACGCCAGTGGTGTTAGTCTGGCGGCTCCGGTTACATCTTTTCAAACCGAATAGCAACAGTGAAATCTATCCACGGGCCCCTTTTGTTGCCCGGTCAGCCCCGGTCGACTGCTCCCCTTATCCGTCCCTCTCTCATTTACCTGATTAACTTCTAGATAACGTGGAAACACGAGCCACGGATCACCTGCATTAACAGCTGAGTGAAGCTCTTGAATTTTTAAAATAGTAATTTCGTTGCATGCTACCTGTCCGTCCCGGGTCCATATGACGCTTAGAGCTCAGCCCTTCTCACCTGCCAGGGCGGGTGTCCGGTGTAACCGGGCCGCGCTTCTGGCACGACTGGCCCTCATGGAAGGATACATAATACGGGCGCGTGGAACAATGAGCGTGTGGAGGAATAGTTTACACATGACCAACGGCGCATTTGATATATTGACTTATGACTATCAACACACAGCACGGAGTGCGTGTAAAGCACCATACAGTTTATATTTATATTATAATATTACAGTATTTTAGGAGTATATTACCATCTGTAACCAGATTTTAATCCAAAGTGTTAATAATCCAGAGTGTATTAGGAAGAAAATTATTTTGCACTGTTTTTTAGAAGCGTTATTTTGGATTAATTTCTGAATAAATGTATTAAGTGTGCAGTGTTTCACGTGAACAATACAAGGCTGTTTGGGCTGCAATTCGATTGGTTAGGCTACATATTTAATAAAACCTTTATTTAAATTATTTTACGTTTCATTTAATGATTGCATTTTAGTAAAATATATAACGGTATCGGTATGGTGTTGCTATTTTTAAATAGTAACTATTGCTTTTATTAAACAGTTTTCTGGAGCACGTGATTCTAATTGGTAAGTCACGAATCTTTTAGTAATTTGGACTACATTTCAGTATTTTTCTTCCGCGTTTTTAATGACTACATTAATTAAAAAGGCACCAGTTTTGTTTATATGTAGGGCTAAATTATAATAAAGCTTGTGTACATGACAGATAGATATAATATTATTCGTACAGTAAAACGTACAGTTATTTATTTCTAAATAATTATATGTTCATATATATATCTCAAATATTTGTATTCACAGCTAATTTCTGAACAATATTTCAGAGCCACTGAAAGCTTTAAAAACAGCATCAACATCAAAAGCGCCTAAAATTTTCAATGCATCGAAATCCTAATTTTATTTATCCTGGTGAGGATTCTGAAAATATTATGTGGGGACCTATCGCGACGCTGTAAATGAGGACTGCATAATGACTGCACGGATGTCTAATGTAATTCAGATCTGACGTGGTCAAGTTTCAGTCTAAATGTCAGAAAGCGACCTATTCAAATCAAACAAGAAAAATATTGTTATTTAAACGCACTTTCTGATTCGATAACAATAAACGCATGTAGTCTGCTTACTGGTGTAAAAGACGGATCTACTGACAGAATAACTAATGTTTTGTACAGGCGTATGATGTCTGTCATCGCTTTTATATTAGTAACATTTGACTTAGTTGGCATTATCGGTCTCCATGGAGACGGTGAGTCAGCGCATCTGCCGTTCGTGCCTTTGTCAGAGGCATTTTTAATCAGAGGGGCATCTATTCATGACGGGGCTGGTTTAGTAACCGAGTCCTCGACACAAGAGACGCTCAACCGGTCGTCTCATATGCCAGGATCAGGGTCACGTTTCAGCAACGAGGGGCTCAAGAAAATAAGGCAGTCGTGGACTTGCTTATTCTTCACTTTATTTGTTTTTGTAATTACGTGGTCCTGCTGTCCTGTTTGTGTGTTCCTCTACAACATACAAATACTGTGTGATTATCCGCCCACTCATTTACTGATGCGAGTTCAAAAGGATAATTATTAGATAGATAATAACTAACAGACTGTTTTAATAACAGAACTGCTGTACTAATAAAATAAACGATTTATCCTCATTTCTTACGCACTCACCGTTCTGTCTGCCTTTACTTAATTGTGTACGTTTAGCACATTACAATCCATCACATCTATCACATCTGTAAGCCCTGTTGGCCAAAAATGTTTTAAGCCATAGAGAATTAAGAAATACAAAAGTGGTATCACGTTTTCCCTGCAGCCGCAGGGACTGGTCATGTGACTGCAAATCGCTGTTTCTGGCCAATTACAACAGTCGCCCAGGGCTGGGCATTACGTCATACAGACCTGTAGCCCTCTTGACCATCGCATTGCAGGCTGCTAAATATTTCATTGAGCGCCTCATGTTTCTCCGGCGCGGGAGGTCAGATCTTTGGCAAGAATTGTCCTTCACGTTGTCATGTCTCCGTGCAAACGCTCCACTCCGCCCGACTATTTACGCAAAGATCTGGTCTTAATAAAGACGTTAACTGGTGATTGTTGGAAGGACCGATGTGTAAGTAAACCACAGCGTTCAAAAACACAGAAGAATATAACAGAACCAAATATATTACAGAACAGAATACAATAGAACAGAATAGATTACAGAACAGAATAGATTACAAAACAGAATACAACAGAATAGAATAGATTACAGGACAGAATAAAACAGAACAGAATAGATTACAGAATAGAATATATTACAGAACAGAATACAACTGAATAGAATATTTTACAGAACAGAATACAACAGAACAGAATAGATTAGATTACAGAACAGAATAGATGTGATCAGAATAGTACAGAACAGAATAGATTAGAGAGACAGTTTCCATGCAGAATTCGAGGATAAAAGGTGGCCCAAAAAACAACAGCATCACACATTTAAGCCGTGTAAGAGCAGAAGTCAGTTTATAAATGGAAGCCATTTGTCAATACTTCAATTCTTTCCTATAGCGTGGAACAACAAGAGTGCACAGACTGGTGCGTGACAGACACATTTTGGCAGGAAAGATTAAATTGCCGTATGCTACCAACTGCTGCTCGAAGAAAAGGCTGATGTCGTCACCTGCAGGTCATTGACGAAAGCTCGGTTCCGTTTATTTGTCTGCTTTACGTATCTTGAGAGCCACCTGTCGGTAAATGTTGCAGCGTGTGCATATTATTGACAACATTACTAATGTAATACAGCAGGCCCGGATTGGCTAATCGGGAGGACCGGGAGAATTCCCGGTGGGTCGGTCCGTTTATTGGCCGCGAGGGCCGGTGTCCCTAGCTGCCTGCACTCACAGCAGTCGCACTTTTTATTTTATTATTTTATTTTATTTATTTTTTACCACAGCCTCACTCTTTTCATTCATTATTTTACCGCAGCGCCACTCGTTTAATTTATTTTCTCGCAGCCCCATGAGCGGAATGCAGCCTGCACGTTAATGATGACGTAATTATCATTCGACTCCCCCGACAGCGGCACCTTGAGCGACAGCAAAATCAGTCGTTAAGAGATGAAAAATGGTCAATAAAAAGCGCAAAGGTGGCGCTGAAAAGGCCAGAATTAAAAATAAAGAAAGCTCTAGAAACTGACGCGGTCAAATGTACTAAGCTGAGTACATATTTCGTTAAAACCAGCGGCGGCGAGAGTACAACAACACATGGAGACGATGAACAGCCGGTAAGTTAACGTTAAGCTAGAGCAGTGCAAAACAACGACGTCTGCAAACCACCGTTCATGTTTATGTACCGAACTTTTTCTTGTACTTGTTCAGCAGCAGCAGCCTCAAGTCCAGTTTGCTGCTAACAGTGAAGAGCCAGACCCGTAATGTTACCAAGCACGTGAGCCCAACACACAGGAATGGGCAGGTAGGATTAATATGAATGAATATTACACCTGCTCAATGAAAAACGCCCCGTGATAATTAATGACATCAGATGATTCACTACATTAATAAATCTGACTTCACTTGATCAGAAAGCTACAAAGGGGACATTTGTGGTGAGAAACATGACCATTTTTAAAATTTCATTTAGTGTCAGACGCAGAGCCAGGAGCCAGTTGTGTCATGCAAGAGACCGATGCGCTCAATGTGGAAAACACAGGTTAGCTGTTGTACCACAGTCTGTGAATAAGCATGATGACATTTGTTAAAATATAACAACAATTTATGCTCAAGTGTTGAACTATTATGTTTTTATTAAAAGATAGTAAATATACAAAGCCTACGCTTGAAAGGGAATAAAAGTAATACATCTGATCATAAATGGGTAATAAGTCAACTTAATTTATTGATTAATCAATAGAATAACTCAATACATCCAAAATAAAACATCTCATCTGTTTATTATTATACTTTATTTTGAATTGGCCCTGATCTATAAACACTGTGAATTTAAGTAAAATGGACTTTATATTATTTATAAATTTATTTATTAGCATAAACAGAACCAATTATTGGACCAATAATGTATCATATTATGGCTTTACTTTATAGTGATTTGTGCATAAAAACAGTCATCTTTAAAAGGTTTGTCCACACAATGGGTCAAATCACAAGGTTTTCTCCTTAAACAGTCCGTTAATAAATGTCTTTGATATTGTTTTTAATAACATTGTTAACATTATTGTAACACGGACGCCATCTAGCCGTGACACGGTGAAACTCCTCCAAACGGAGAAATGACAAAACCGCGAGACAAGGATTGTAACTAGCATTAAACATCATGTCAGTGTATTTTATACATATTCAATTTTACCTGAATGTAAAAAACGAGCCAAAGCAGTCTGTAAACATTTAATATTTTATTAAAAAAAGAAGTTATTACAGTTTACTGTACACAGCTATTTAAGAGATTATAATCTTATAGGTAAAGAGCACATGTCCTCCGTGACAGCCATGCCCACTTCACAATGCAAAAGAAATAAAGAAACGGCAAAAATAAAGAGTACGATTAATCGATAAGGAAATCAAAGGGGGGAAAATTACCATAATACCTGGGGTTTAAAAAATATATATTTTTTAATCGGCGTATCACACACTCGGTACTAGATACAGATACTAATAAAAAATTCCATGCTGTGCCCACGTGAGCACCCTCTGCAAGCACAGGTACAAAAACGAAACAAGTGGACAGCCAGAATCAACTAGACTCGACTCTACACCGGACGCATGCAAAAGTGCACTGGAGAGCTCGTCAACACGAATGCAAGGGGAGACGTGACGCCATTGGCCGAGAGGAGGCGACGGCAGCCGGAAGACGGTTCTTCTCTCTCCCCCTCTCTCTCAAACAAACAGCTAGAGACCTTGACATTAGTAACTGCTGTCCCCTGAATGCGTTTAGTTTGTGCGTATGTAAGCACTGGGAGTTTATGGGATGCAAAACACAAAGGACACACTGTATGTACTCCACCCCGCCCACTAATCAACTAAAATATATTAACCCCCCCCCAAAACCTCCCCCTGATAGCGCCCTCTATTTCCGAACTTTAGTTACTGCACATATTATGAGCTCCAGATGCGTGCCTCTTTATTATTGACATATGGAAAAAGGAATCAAAAAGATAGTTAAAGGATAAATTAATTGACAAAAAAATCAGCATAACTTCTAATTAAACTTACAATGTATAACTTATAATGGAAGCACACTTTTACATTTGTTTGAGATTTTCAGATTCCTAGTCAATTGTACTTTTTGACATGACAATTAAAAACAAAGATTTATTTAAGCACATTTTTCATATTCCGCCTCTCGTATTAAACCTTTCAGTCCAGGGTTCTTAAAATAAAGCAGAAATGAAAGAGAGAGGCAAAGTTTGTCATCTCTTATGAAACACTGTGTGCGTTGCTATGCACGGCAATATGTTTACCATGGCAACCAAACCACAGTCGCAAAGCATTGCAGGCGTGTGAAACAAAGCCAACTCTAAACATATGATGCTGCCTCAATAAAACTACCTCTCACTCAAACACAATACTGCATACAGGTGAGAAATGTGTTTTTTCCTTCTTACAGAAAATTTAAACCCCCTTCAACAGACAGGAAAATATTTTCAACTAAATTTTTAACCCCATTGCAATACTTAGCCAATCCTTGTCATGGACTAAAAGCTCCAGTTTTTCTGTTTTGCCCACAAAATGCTGAGTTAAGTCAAAAAGAAAAACAGGAGTGAACACAAAAAGCCACTTCAGAGAATAAATCTTTTAGCTTTGTAACAACCATACAAGTCAAATTTAAAAAAATCCACCCCCTTTTCCACTGAGGTTGACCCCTGTTCATGAGAGCGTCAGAAGCTGTTTTGACCCGGTTTTATTTCTAGTTTTAGACTACGAATGGATTTGCAAGATTGTTCTGATTTCAGAATGTGAAAATACCGAAACAAAATACACAAACAATCCAACTACACATGGTTCTTCATGTTTCATGGTGACGATATCCACAACAATGGCGCTTGCTGAAATTGAAAGCGATTTATACAGTAGACATCTGTCATTTCCACACCGTCTCCAGTAGATGTTAGTAGATGTTACTTAATTTAACTAAAACCACAAGCAGGTCTGAACTGATAAAGACATGTTACTGAACCTATTCCATCGGGTAATAACTGTATTCGGACAAACGAGTTACATAAACCTACATCCATATGAACATGTTTTCACCACCCAGTAAACTAACTAGATCTACATGAGGCCAAACAACAGCTATTATAGTTATACACGAGCAAAAGTAAGGATGAGCTTAACAAATGTTAGCAGAAGCCTTTTTTTAGGCTAGACCAACTTTTCTTCTAGGCTAGACCAACAACGTCCTACAAAACTGCACCTTTGCATCATACCACAATGTACAAAAATAGACGCTTGGAAACAGAGAGTCAAAAAGGGTGCGAGACGGTAAACAGACGCTCTTTTCATACATCGTTATTACAAAATAAAACATGGAGAAACCAGACAGGCCAACAGACTGCACTGTTCCTCTGGGGGCCTAAAAAAGAAAGACTGGTGCTCTGTGAAGCAGGACAGACTCGTACTTGTTTCACTTCCTGGATGTTTTGAGATCACTGCGGAAGTCTTAAACTTCAGTGTTTTTGTTGTAGGCCTTCCAGGTCAGAGCCAAAAACAGAGCTAGGTGACAACAGTCTTCTGTCAAATCTCTGTGAGTTAGCTTCTATATCTACATCTTTAAAAGACACCCATGCCCATGTTTTTGGAATTTGAGGGGATATTCATCTGAAATCATCTGTGGACTAGCCGTCATTTGTCGTTTTTTTGCAAATAAAAACAAAAGCTCTGTGTAAAATGTGCTATTTGCACGTCTAATATACACAACACAAGTATTCTGGGGACTTCGTTACCAATTATTTTGGAAAGCTGTGTTTTCAATGCTGCCTCCATTAGTTCATTATGGCATCTACCCTGATCAGGGTCCATCGGCGAGCAGAAAGTGTGCGTGTTTCGTAGAACCCTGATGCTCATTGTGACATACAATGTGGAAACATCCAAGTTTTCCTTCCAAGGTGAGACCCAAATTAAAATTTTAAACGAAGAGAAAGGAAAGCCGGGAACAGGGGTCAACAAAATGAATCTGATATTTTCCTTCAACGAATTTTGTTATTTTCACTTTTTAAAACAAACAAACAAAAAACAGCTGTTTAGAGTAAAAAACAAACAAAAACGACACAACCAGGGAAGCGATGATAATTCCGAATGACTTGCACTGGGAAAAAAAAGCAATCGATCAAACCGCTGAGGTGGAAAGAAGAAATGTGGGCGTGTCTGGCCAAACAAATCCAATCCAACGGCAACAACTCCACCGGAAGACCGTCCTATAAACTGAAGGAATTTTACACATCAGAGCGTCAGGAACGGAACCCACTGGAGTCTCCGACACAAAGTAACATTACGAGGGAGAAAATAAGGGGCTTAAATACAGCCTCCGTTTAGAATCCGCTCGGTCTGCGTCGGAAAACGTGGATCGGGAAGGTGGTGACATGCATTCCAGCTACACGGCTACCGACGTGGAATCGAGGGGGAACACTACAAGCCTTTCTTTTGGTGGGGTGATGGCGAGAGCGAGTGAGAGAGCGAAAGAGAGATCGGGGAGAAAAAAAAACAACCACAAGAGAGCAGAGACAGAACACCTAGAGAGGGTGCTGCGTTCATCGTCAGCGCTAGACATCCATAAAAATCCTGGTTTTAGTAATAATAATAATAATAACGATAAAAAAAAATCACCTTGTTTAAATACGAATCTTTATAGTCTGCTCCGCATGGTTAGGAAATGATATAGTCTCTGTGGTGAAGGGGCGAACGTGTCGCCCCCAACTACAACTCCATATCCTGAGCTTCGTCTTCTGAAAAGTCAGACATGGAGCTTTCTGATGAGGAGTCGCCGGCTCCCTCCTCCTGCTCCTTCAGGGCCTCCTCTGTTGCATATTTCTGGATGTATTCTGGGGGAAAACAGAAAAGGGGCGGGGCGTTATCTCCTCCGAAACACCGAGAACGCTCCTGTTTGTGTATCACTCTTACTGAGGCTTCGTTTGGAAATACTACTGTACTGTATTATTGCATAAATATTGTATTTATACTGTATTCTGGCTACCACTTAAAATGGAATATACCAGTGCACATATTAATGCATTATGAGTGCATATTAAATAATGTAATTTTGCATTTTTATATGCATATAATCGCACCCATTTTTGACTTAAAGCAGTCTGACATCTTGACTCCGTAAAAAGATGTCTGAAAGGTTAAGCCCAGGTAATAAATAAACGGCAGTGGTCAGAGTATTTTATTCATAAGAAATTTGCATTCTCTGCAAATTGGGCAAAATCCAGATCTTTCATAATAAAACTGATGCTGCTTTCCTAAAACAAAAACAATATTGTAAAACAAACACTGCATTTACAAAAACTTCTAAAAAATGGAATATATCAGCTATAGCCATACAAGAAACAGATGTGTGTTTAGTGTTAATTTACACTGAGTTCGGGGGATTTGGGGGTGTCGATGACACAAACGTACGTGTGTATGTCTGCGAGCAGAGGAGATTGTTTTGTAGTGATGTGAAATGTGCTGACAGATATCAACCTGGACGCCAGATGAAGGTTGAATTGTTTTAACAACAGGACGGTCTTCAAATCACCTTTGATTTTTTGCTTGTAGTCCTCCGGCCGGTGCAGGTACATGGCCGCCGCGTCCCCGTTCAGAGGGTCGATGGGGTTTGGGTACGCCAGCAACTGTGGCAAAAACGACTCGAAGATATTGGTGAGATCTGTAAGGAGAGCAGCAAGAAGTCTTTAAAACATGATCGCTGGTGTCATCAGCTCTAAGAGTCACGATTATGGTTTGATCTCTCTTTCAGCGTGAAAGCTACGGTTCTGTATCTCTCTCATTAGCGGGACTGTATGTTCTAGCTGTCAGTCTTTTATACGGATACACAAACCGGACAATGGCACAAAGCAGCTGGGCACATCTAAATTAAGCAGGGGATAATGTAGAGTCAGCTGGTTGTTATCGCAAAATAAACCCCCGCGGGGCGAGCGGGACCTTGCTTGTGACATGGCTTGTTGTCAAATGAACAAACAAACAGATAAAATACCAATTACTAACTAAAAATGTTGTAATGTAATGATACTATTTGCTATATGGAATCTATACTACAACGTGTGTCAAAACATAAGATCTGTGCACTAAGGCCTTTCTGTAAAAAAAACAGTAAATATGTGTCAGCAGAATGAGCCAACCGACCAATCAGAAAACAGTATTTTCCGGAAAGCCACACAGTAACATACAACAACAACCCAGCTACACTAAATGAATTTAGAATCGTGGCAGCAGTTTGGGCCAATATAATAGTTTTATTATTATGGAGAGAACAGTAGAGAAAGCCAGTTGCACAAAGACACACAACAGAGATGGATGGATGATTGCCGCTATAGTGCTGTTGTCAGGTGAGCGATGCGGTTTTCTGACCTTGTAGGTTTTAGACTCATTCACTGAGGGTAAGAGGATTACAGCGCACCACAATCCGGTTTAAGGGACAGAAGATTTCATTCTATTCCTCAAATGACATCAGTGCACAGTATAGCCCTTCTTAAGCATTTACTAACCTGTACATACATCTGTTTACATACATAAACATCACTTATACGCACCGTAAAGAGCGGTCCATGTCTGGTTGATCACGTCTAAACACACGGTCCCTGACCTGAACAATAAAACCACATGTTAGCATTAAACAGAGACGAACCGATAGCATGCATAGCTTAGCCAGTGAGTTAGCGATTATTATTAGCAACTTATTAGCGATTATTATTTCTGCTTAATAATGAAAAGGACAGCTCCGCAATACAGATTTTCAGTGGAACGTCATGGTAAAACAAAACCGTGCAGGTCATTTTTATAGCTACTGTAAATAGCTATAAAAGAAATTATGTTCACTTCGCAACATAAATTTGTTTGTCGTCTTGGTGAAAATAACGATTATTATCATTATACTGCAATATATTCCTATGCCGGCCTAACACAAATTTATTTCAACTGTTCTGTTACAGGAGCTGCATTTTAATAATAGATCATGCAGCAGGTGAAATTCATGTCGCGTAAATAGAGTTTTGCTTGGCTTTAGCGAATCGCTTATGATGTGAGAATTAATAATACATTTATGCTCTCTGAAGATGCCAAAATTACTACAGCTGCGTTGCACTCAAATCAAACTGAATTGGAACGACAACAGTGTGTGTAAAGCCGATAGACTGTCGTGTTTGTCAGAACTGTTCCTTTAAGAGCATGACCCTTTTTCTCAGAACACTCTTGTAAAGGTGAGACTTACGCTTCATCGATGTTTGGATGAAAAATCTTATTCATAAATCCTGCAGAGAGATGGAAAAATAAATGAAGTGAGATCACAGACAGAAAGAACAGCATTTGATCACACAACACGAGTCGTGCTTAACCACGGCCTTCCATAGACCACTTTAGAATGACATCACAGGGAAACATGTGCACCTTACACCCCTTATAAGTGGCTGATGGAATGTACCCGTCATATTAAAACCACACCAATTAGTTTGGCTTCAGTAAAGCCCTCGGCTGAAAGAGGCCCTTTGAGATCCATGTATTATTAGTAATACTTTACCTATAGATGGAGATTTAAAGGGATATTTGTCTGGAAGATCTACTCGCACCTTCCATACGCCCCCCTCGTACGGTGCTGTCACAAAAAATAAACACAGACAATGACAATTAAGGCGCAAGACGATACAAAAACTGCGGTTTTGAAAAGACAAGCGGCATGCCTACGCATCTCCAAGCGACTAAGCGTCGAGGTCCCTGTGTTCCAAAATGACTGCGTGTGGGCGCAACAGCGATACCTAATTAAATAATTATGAATCATGCGTTTAGAGGAACACGCACGTGTGGGTGTGTATTCATGTGTTTGGTGAAGGTCTGCTGTGTCGTGTGATTTGGACTCGTCTTGCAGCAACATGCGCGCGGCCCAGGAATAACCCTGTGCAATCTGACCTGTGTAGCCGGCAGCTCTAACCAGGAAAGGTAAAGCACAGCTGTTGAAGCCACAGCATATACCCGATTCTACTATTCAAAAAGGCCCCAATACCAGCAAAAAAACTGTGCTTCTAGTAAACAATGACAGCTCTTGGAAAGCAAGGAGGACTGTGTGATGAGTATGTTTAATTTGGCAATACTGTTGTCATATTTAACCTGAAAATTAAAGGAAAATAAACGCTAAATGTCCAGACACAATATGGTAACAAGAATTTATTGGGAATTAATAGGATACTTCACCCATTCTATCTCCTTTTTTTACTCCTGTCATTCCAAACCTGTACGACTTTTTCTTCTGTGAAACGCAAAAGAAGATATTTTGAGAAATATCTCGGTGGTTTTGCGTCCGTACAATGGAGGTCAGTGGGTGCCGCTGTTGTTTGGATACACGCGTACTTCAAAATATCTTCTTTTGTGTTCCTCGAGCAAAACAGTCATACAGGTTTGAAATGACACGAGGGTGAGTACATGACCTTTAAATGACCTCTTTAATTGTCATGAAAAATCACAACGCAAACATCTTCATATTTCTAAAACGGACATGATTTTGAATTTTAGCCCTAAATAACTAACACACATCAGACACATGATACACAAAAACAAACTTACTTCCTTGTGGTCCATAAAACTTCACTACAAATTCATTGAGTCCACTTAAGATGGTGACCTCGTGTTTACTCTCGATGCTGAAAGACGACCGTTAAGGCAAACTCAAGAATGTTGACACCAATACAATTCAATAATAAACGATACATCCACGATCATTTTTATAATGTGACTTTTTCCCTGAAGTTTAATCATGGAACTTTTAGATTGCATGAGCTTATCAAAAATGACAATTGACCTCAAATTATGAAACGCAGGACAATAAATAAGGTCGTTTATCTAGCAGGTTGTAAAAGTATTGAAGTATTTATGAAGTCTGAAGTCACAAACACGTGAACTGAGATTCTCACTTTTAATCATCAACAATTATCATTAGGTGCAGTTCAGTAGATCAGATTACAAATGCTGCTGTCATTAGCTATGGCTATGAGTCCATCATCTCTGCGTGAACACAGATATCCCGCAGACCATCATTGTCATTTTTTTAACATGATGATGCTATCAGCGTGTACCGCGCGTCAGCTGTCGCGTAGGCTGCGACGTGACTCGAACCGTTTGCTCGCGCCGCCCGGACCGGGGACGCAAACTTGTTTATGCTTTGTTGCCGGTGTAGCTTGTCTTGTGACTTCGCGAGACTTTAACCAGTTCAGGTGCTGCTCTCAAGGGTGTCTGTGTTACACTGTGAAGCTCCAGTGGAAAACAAGGCTGTCGACTTCCAAGCAGTAATATTAAATTCATAAATCATTTCAAACCGCAACTTCAAAACATAAAACAACTGAGGTTTATTGGTTGTTCCATGTGATCAACTGTACATTGACATTTTTAAACCACTTAAAAATGCATTATATATTAATACTTTAAAAAAATAATAGTTTTTTATTGTTTAACTAACTAACTGATAATTTATTAAATTTTTTTGTTGACTGGTGCTAAAATACACCAGTCTGTGGCCCTGTTCTTCAGTTGTATCTCTCTCTGGGGCGGGTGCTATGATCATGAGACCTCCAGAGATTGAATTTGTATTTTTGGGGCTGTTTTGGGTAGAAACAAAGAGGCTGTAGGGTTTATTCTCCGTTTCTAATGCCTCTGCGGGATTTTAAGGGCGGCTTGTTTTTTTCTTTGTCATAGAAACTGCACAGGAAGTGAGTGATTCATATTTTCAGTGCAGGAAGAAAAACACAGGTCATATCGCTCTCCACCTTCACAACATCTCATTCACTTTGATCTGCAAGAATCTTCTGTATCGTTCCTTTACGATCTTTTAATATGCGAGATAATTCAACAGACCTCGTATCAGTTCATGGGCAGAAGAATGTGGCACGTGCTCCAGCTCTGAGGCACTGCTGACACAGATTTAAAATAGACAGCTGTTAATTGTTCATAACTCCTGTACGTATTAAAGGAACAGATCTGTCATCATATACTCATCATTACTGTCATTCTAAACCGGTTTTCTGTCCTCCATAGAACACCGACTGGAGATGCCTTAAAAAATGTTCAAGCTTTACAACAAATATCAATGCTGAAGTGGTCAATATGTCTCTTATGATACTTTTATGGCGATTATTTTGGCCAATTTTGGAGTTTTTTGGGAGACGACACCTGCTCCCCCTTTTCTTTCAGAGAGAAGCTGCTTCAAGATTCTCCTTCTGTCAGTGGTGCATCTTCTCACCAAACATACTGGCAGTTAAAACACTGTGTTTGCTTTGACCATACTGTAGAACATACCTCCATGTTCAGTCAATGCTTATGACCTTTAACAGGGTGAAACGTTCCTAAATAAAGGTCCAACTCCAGTCCAAGGCTCAAACCTGTTGCTGGAAATGCCATCAGAATTTGTTTTCACAAGACGATGTCTCAACACCCACCCTTCAATCTCCTGCTTCCCTCTTTCAATGGATTTCTTTAGATTAGATTCTATGTGCACTTAAAGAAACATCTTCCCAGGGCTCTTCTGTAGATGATGACTTAATCTAATCTCATGCTCAAGCGACTGATCAACAGCCTCAGAATACAGAAATGTTTAAAACAGATTCACAATTAGCGCATTTTCACGATCCATCACTGGCGTGACTCCCGAGTGCCCCCGGGTTATTAAAAGTTCAATGCGCGATTTTCAAAAATTGAGACTGCAGTGGAACGGAGACGAGAGAAACACACGTGAGAGAAAAAACACGATTTAAAATCAATGTTAAATCAATTACAATTGAATCTGCCTGTGATGAAAAAGACACAAAGACAATCGTCAGGTTTACCTCCTCCAAACAGAATTGGCTCTCTTCGTTTATCGCGATTTGACACGGATGAACGGTCGGCAGATATCCGCTGCCAAAAGCGCAACAGCGCATTCTACCAAAAACACGTCCATCTATCATCACAGACAAACGCAGGAGAGAATCTTGTTCTCCGGGTGCTAATGCGAACGGCTGGCAAAATATTTACTTACTGCCAACTGGATGGAAAACACGGTCTCCTTTTCCGCGTCGCATTACTTGCAGATGATTAAAGATAACGTCATCGCTCTCCTGCAGGTCTGATGCGTTGGTGGTGTTTGTGAAGTGTCTGCAGGAGAGTGTCGTGGTCTAAAACGTTCATGTTGATGCCAGGAGCTGTGGACATTCTGTCCGGAGCATTCGTCATTTGTAACCAACTCGGGCACCTTAAATTCACTTACGTGTGTTTAAGTGTATTAGCATCTGTCCAAAAAATAAAAGGAGCTCTTGGTGAACATGTACACAAGTCACACTCAAGTCCTGCCACAAACCAAACAGCCAAACAGGATATTGTGTATGTTTATATTCGAACCCAATATAAAGTGTAGCCGTGTCCACGCGCTATTTTTAGCGTCCAGAGTTTCGGAATGTTTGTTTTTTCCTCCAGTGTTCCATTGCTGCTACTAACGCTGCTACTAACGTTTCTGGATGATTGCTAGAGCGCTCTTAGTGGTTACGTAACAGTCTGACGCTGACGCCAAAGCAAATTCACCAGATATCGACTTCACTGTCTAAACAAATGAATCCAGTTTCATGATCAATCATAAGAATCGGATCTGAAACCGAATTGAATTTGGTTGCAGTGTGAACGAAGCCTGTTCGTGTAAACGCAGCAAGACCTCTCGCTTGTAGTCTCAGCACTCTCAACCACGCGCATTTCACTCGAGTTGGACGGATGAAAGACAGGAAGTGTGGCAGATTTTAGTCTGCAGAACACATTTAAAGGAAGCACGGCAGTTCGGTGATGGAACCAAAGAGTACAGGCTCCCTTAACCAGCTACTAAATATGGGTCATAGTTTGCATCAGGTTAAAGAGAGTTAAAAAAAGAAGCCATCTATGGCCATGCCAGTACCCCTAAAACAACTTCCTCTCCTAGCGTAACCTCACACCCCTCCCCAGCTGCCTGACTCAATGACTTCCTGTGTAAGTCGGCTCAGCTCTGGACTGAAGGAATGTTATATGTGCAACCTGCTTCTAACAGCCCAGCTGGTTCACATGTCTTACATAGTTATCATTGTAAGGGCATAACCAATAATTCCACTTAATTTAACCTGAAAGGCAGCAGTTTAACCTGAAAGGCAGCAGTTTAACCTGAAAGGCAGCAGTTTAACCTGTTTGCTTTTAGCAAGAAAAAGTCAGAAATAAAGCTGGAAACAAGAGATGCTTGTCAATTGTTAAAACAGTTAGACAGACGTACTGTTAAGCTAATGCTTTTAAACCTCATGCTATCCCAAATACATGACTGTATTAAAATCAAACTGTTAGGACAAAGAAGATTGCTTACATATGTGAGAGTTTTCGTACTATTGTTATGATCCACTCCAGATACATTTGATTTGTTTGTATTAAGTGAACACTATTTAGTCTAAGGGTCTAGGTGTGTGTAACAAATACAGGCTAACGTAAGGCTGATACAGGCTAAAATAGACGCAGCTAAAAACAGCCCACATAATTTTAGGCCATGTGCAAATTAGAACACATAATATATCAGTGTATATCTTATATACACACACCCCAGATATAAATAAAGGAGAGGTATAGCTCTACCATCTTAGGGCTGAGTGTTTACCTGTGCCCGCACCATCCCTCACCCTGCCACGCGGTCGCCCTAAAAACACAGCAGGAAATCACCACGACTGGGGCCCACCATTAACATCATGAGGTTTATTAGACAAACCACAACTAAACAGTGTGCCCAGAGGAAGATTAAACTTCCCACACTTATTAATATACGGATATATTTAGTGTTATATTTAAGCTATAAACACACATGGCCTAATATTATCTGGGCTATTTTTAGCTGCTTCTATTTGGGAAGGGTGGGACACTACACACTTGTCAATGTGAGCATATATCTTTATACACTAAAGTCTGGCTAAAGACGGATGTATCAGCCTTACGTTAGCCTGTATTTGTGTTACCCTGAGCTGGTGGAAATGTTATCCATCACAACTGTGTGCTCAGCTGGGTCAGAGTCCAGCCGACCCCTGGCGGACGTGACCATATCGAACCCTGACCTTAAATGGTGTCGTCACCCCTGAAGCCATTTCACAGAGTCCCGCAAGGACCTGGGGTCCACCGTCAACTTTGAAGTAACTAGCTGGGCAGTTCCAACACAATAATACTTTCTGCTGGCAGTGCTGGAGCACAAAGAACCAGTGTGCTAAGAGTGTGTTTGTTTAGGCTAACAGGAGTCCCTCAGCCTGAACATATTCTGGGTTTGGAGCCAAGCGAATTGCACTTCAGCTTGGTTTGGTTACAAACCCACG
This sequence comes from Botia almorhae, assembly GCA_036877575.1. NCBI lineage: Eukaryota > Metazoa > Chordata > Actinopteri > Cypriniformes > Botiidae > Botia > Botia almorhae. The sequence goes on along the minus strand of JAZGTJ010000124.1, from coordinate 16,374 downwards.
CGACAGATCTGGCCACTTGCGTCCCTTTGGCTACAAACACAATAAATTTGACATCCGCTGAACTTGGATCATCAAAAGCAACTGTTTATTCGGCAGAGAGCTCTTCTACAACAGAATGTTCTCAAATCTGTCGGTGTGGCCTCACTAACAAGATGGATTTGCATCCGTGTGGCTCGCATATGAAAAGATGAGCTCGAATCACGCTGTAACCTTGAGGACAGGAAATGACATCATGGAGATTGACGTGGCTCACTTTTTCTGCAGTTAGAAACGGTTTCAGATGTGCGTGTCAGCTGCAATTCTCTCTTATAGGAACCGACACGCGTTCGCTTTTAATTGCAAAATTGCAGCTAATTTCTTTAATTTGATGTGCACAGATTGTTCTCTGTGAGGGAATCAGGGTTATTTTTCCTGAAAGACACATTTAACGATTAAAAGATACTGAATACCTTAAACTAAAGAACATGCGATTTGATTTCCTATTCTACTCCTTAACTAGGAAACGCAATAAATTAATTTAGCATATCGACAGTTGAATGTGACGCGCTGACAAAAAGCAGACAATGTTTGGCCAGGACGAAAAGAAAAACACTCTGATCTACTGCAGCACTGAATCCTGAATCGTTTTCATTTATGAAAGCGGCTAGCCTCCGACATCACAGGATTCCTATTCCGAGTGGAATGCTGTAATCTGAAGCACAGTGTCGGGATAAAAACTTCATCCCAGAGGCCTGAACACAGCCGGTGAATACTGATGGAGCAAAAGAGGCGGGAACAGACCTCAACACTTTACATATCAATGCCAGTCAGAAGCCACAGTTCAAAGCCAGTGAAAACTACATGGAAATGCTCCCCGTTTCGAAAACTGCAACCTGAGCAATGACACATACGACCTGAGAACAACGTGTTCGTTTCAAACATCGCTTGTGTGTAAATGGAACCAGAAAACGGAGCAAACTGCCATATTTAAAAATGTTAATCAAGAATCGAACGTGAAAGCGCATGCATTCATCTGCAAACTGAGCTGGGATTTATTAAATACCCATAATATATTTTGGGCTAATAAACGAGGCAGAAACATTTAAAAGGCACCACTGACAGTAGAGAGATCATGACTTTACAGTCAGGTCCTGTAACACCCAAACCAGCCCAACGACACCTCCAGCCAGAATCTCAATCACACGCTGTGGCCCTAGTGGAACCTGCTCCTATTTCCATAGACAAACAGAGAGCTACAATGAGCTTCTATTAGCGCTGGTGTACGTCTTCTGTTGCATGTCTTCTTCTTGTTAATACGACTGCTTAACATGCATTAGTTATGCATTAGCGATGCAGCCAGTTATGCATTTAGTTTATGTTTGGTTCAGTTATGTTTGTTGTTAAATTTGAACAGCAGTGCAGGAAATAAGTTCATCCTATGACCTAATAACGTTTCAACACGTATGATCCACGATCGCATGTTCCCCTAAGAAGATGCGAGCTGCTGACAGCTACATATCGCAATATAAGTTCAGAAGGAAGCTCCTTGGGTTTTCTGGCTGCTGTAAGCAGGTTTTGGTGGGTTATGAGGGCAGGGTGAATCGACATGCGACGCATCACGGCATAAGCGCGCATATCACATGAAACATATTGCAGGGGGCGTGATAAAGCGCCTGCGTCTCAGATGATTACACAACACGCACCAATGCAATATTTTAAAACATGCAACTGATGTACCGTTGCTGTTATTATACTGTCATTATCAACTGGAAGAGCAAGATCGTCCAATATAGGTCACACAGAGATATTAATACACATCAAAGGTAACAGCAGTTGAACAGTGCTGATTACATCAGCTCGTCTCTGGTGTTTTGATTTCATCAGAGATGATCGTTTTGTGTGTTTTGGACCGGTGCTAAAAGCACCTCATCTATTAGCAAAAGGGAGAAAAAAAAGGGACGCACGCCGCAGCTCGACATCATCAGACAAAGAGAGGAACTTGGAGTGCATCTGTTTTGCAGCCCGGGGTCGGCCATGCGTGCAGGAAACTGCAGCGTTATTGTGAGATTACCGAGGGCCTCAAATCTCCCACTGTCAGGGGACTGACGCAACTATGACCCTGCCATTACCCTCGCTGTCCGTCAAATTCACTATAACAGAAACAATCCTTCACAGTAAATGTATTACATATGTGTATACACACACACACACACATTTATGTATGTACTGTACACACACACACACACACACACACACAAGTAAGCATGAAGACATATCTAACGCTCCCCTTTTGGTATCGGCAACAACTCCGGAAAACTTTGGCGCTCCCTGTGTTATTCCTAAATTTAACGCTGCCGAACAATAGATGCTGGTGCACCAGGAATACCTGATTGGAGCGCTTCCATAACATCCGAGGTTCAAGCCCCTCCCCCTCCTGGCTGAGCTGCCACCACATATGTGGAGCTGAAGTGTTGTGACAAACCTTGAGGCCCACAACAGCTGGTGGGAAGCAGCTGGTTCCTCACGATGAGGTGTGAATCAGCCTGAGATGGTGCTTTGCTTCACGGCATTACTATTTAACCAGCAACAGCCAAGGGATTTATACAGCCCCGCTCAGATTCACTAACAAATACTGTTTACAAACACTGGTGCCTGGGTATCCCAGAGAAGGAGGTACTACATAACCCTGTTTGTGACAGGCTCAACGCTCAATCTCTTTATTTTTCTGTACAGAATCGCCTTTGTTTGCTCGTTTTAAGCCTCGACAGCTGAGCGAGTGGACAGAGACACAAAGCATTCCTAAAGGAGACTTGCTTTCTGTCCATAATCCCCCACTGCTTCGTAGCACTCAAGATTAACACACAAAAACTGAACAGAAAAATAGGAATACCTGGACAGTAAAACGGTTCGCATATTCAAAATAATCACAAAAGGTCAAATCAATGCCAGTGGCCGCTTAAGCATCTATGATAAAAGGGTCATAAAAATGTGCTTTGGTTTCTTTGGTTTCCTCATCTTCTAACACCACGGCGTAACCAGTGGATCGCTGTGAAAACTCAGGATCACTGACAATAAAATTAATCGCTGAAAGTCAATCTGCACCGCATGCAAATGAGCAGTGACACATTGCTGCATCCACCAATGGTAGTCCAGACAGCGATCTGCCACTTGGTAAAGTTGAATACCGCAGTTGAATAAGAATACCAAACAAACAAACATATTGATCTTTGTGAGCTACAGCAATTAAATTAAGTTTAAAACTGCTTTCGAATAAAGCTTTCAAAGCTAGGCTAACTATTTTAATTAACTAGTTTAATTGACTGTAGGACAAAATGAAAATTGCGAAACACATGGACAAACAAGGTCAAACTTTTAAGTGCTCAGTGAAATCTTATTTCTAAGTCACCACTAAAGATTTCATAAGGATAAATCATTACACTCGCGAGGTAAATTGACCTGGTTAACTATTGATGCGCATCACAGCCAATGAAATCAGTAAGATAATGTAACTTCTGCTACATTCCGTCTCGCTAATTAGATCAAGAACGTGAGTTTGGCGATGTGACAGAGCGAGACAAAAACACAAGATAAGATGCGGCGGAGCTCAGTCTACGCTGATTAAATCAGGAGAGCTTTGAGGTCCAGATAAATTAATTCACAAGACCTACATATCTCACAACGAACAGACTGAGGCTAACTGAGAAGGCCCAACAGATGTTGCCCAACATACAGACATCATGTTATTCCATGCTGCTCAAAACCAACAGGCAGCTCGGCTCTGTCTGAACATGCTTCAGAAGTATCAGGTGATATCAAAGACACGTCGTCATCTCTCTCGCTTAAGCTTAGGAAGTGCTTAAGGGAGTTTGGCGCAGTGAGGTCATCATTTGTCTTCTGAGTTTCCCAATCTAGCGCGCTCCAGATCTGCAGCAACCTGCAAAGCGTGGATCACAGCGTCTGCTCATCAGAACGCTGCCTATCTGGCCCTACAATCCCCCACTGTTCTCTATTTGGTGGTGTGAGTTTCAGCTTCTGGTTACAGAAGTCTGAGTGAGGATACAGCAGTGACTCATGAGGTTATGTTCGACCTGTGTGGATTAGACACAATGATATATGGAAAACATCCCAGCTGCAAACACTTGCCCCAATCAACAGGAGGAACTCTGGAAACCTGTTTCCAGTTGTCACACGCCTGTCCGTGGGCACTTAAGTGCATTTAAGTTGTGTTTTTTTAGGGGGCGGGTGGGTTTCTTCGCATGCGTTTGGCAAAAGCTCCAAGCGATGTCACAAATATATTAGTATAACAGCTAAATATCTGTCCCAAACTCCCACACGATTGCGCTAATTTAGAAGTGTAATTTTTGCCACTAGCATCATCTTACTCGCGCTGTCCTGAACTCGTGTCATTTGTTGAGCAATGTTTTGACAGCGTTTACGCCTCATGAAGTAAACAAGCTACAAATATGCTAGTTTCATATTAAAACAAACAAACAAAACAAAAACAATCAAAAAAGGGAAATAAATAGCACACTTCACCTTCACAAATTAGTTATAATAAAAGCTCTTGGAAAATGACTTATAATTTTGGTATCCAGTCTGGATAATATCCGTGGTCATGTTTTCCTAGTGAGAGGTTTGTGGCATTCGCGTGTCCAAAATAAAACAGGAAACCAAAATTACATCATTACTGTATTTATCTTTGTGTTATTCCTCCAACCAAATTCCTTTAATTGCTTTGGCAGGAACTTTATAGGTCTTACTTGTTGCACCTGCTTAAAAGGCTTAAAAATGTGCCCCCGTCATCAGCTGTTTTCAGTAATTAAAGCCTTTCACCTTTAACCCCGCCCCCACTACCCATGTCCCAGACCTGAAATACTGTCACTCAACTATTCAGTCCCGCCCACCAGCAGTTTCCGGGTAGTAACAGACTGGCCAATCAAAAGGCTAGTTCCTCCTGCTGAAGACAAAAACATAACTAAACATTCCCATATCCTTTTCAGGATTTAAACGCTTTAACAATTCACCTTTTATATAAATACGTCATAATCATACGTAAAATTACAATTAGGCAAACATATTTTTACACATTTTAATGCATACGGTATAAAACAAAACTTTCCAAGTCTTTCAAACGAACAGATTTATGGTTTCTGTTCTTTAACACGGAGCGACATCACATCACTTCATACATGATAAACCAAACTGGAGCTCACGTTTTCAACAAGAAAAGAAAAACAACAACCACGAGTTCTAGACGTTTGGACAAAAAAATAGCCCGACAAAACCGACTGACAGCACGGCCAAACCACACTACAAATAAAGGCACGGCTACACGCATCATAACCGTGCCGACCCGGCTGCAGCACAAGCACACGAAACCCAACTCAACAAAACTTCTGCTGTGTGTCGGTCATGACATGTCATCTAAGGGGATTCATGTGGAGTATGGTGACATTTAGTCAAAAATCCACACCTCTCAACCACTGTATTTCCCTCAACACAACACAACTCAGCCTCGCTTCGTGTCAAGAGCTTTAAAAATCAACAAACACCGAGAAAACAAATTTCCTGTCAACACATTTAACCCCCAAACGAGAACATTCGACCTAAACAAAAGCCCCGAAAACAAGATGGATTCTCGGTACAAGAGAAAAACATTACACAGGCGACAGTGTCTTACATTAAAAGCGTACAGAATGACAATAAATCTGTGGTTTATGTCATTTCTGATCTGTTATTATTAAAAGCGCTTTGCTAGATCATAGCCGAGCGTCGTATTTACAGGGTCTTATTTAAACCAGCGATCTGTACGTGCATATCTTAATTCTTTCGTTTTGTGTGTGCGTGTGTATATATTTATATATGTATATCCGTGCTGAACGACACAGACAGACCCACATATGTCTGTTTTGATCGTCACTCGGGAACAAAAACAATCGAAAATAAATAAATAACTGCCTGTGATGTTGCCTGTGCTAACTCGCTAGCAGGCCGAATGCACTGACAGTAGCAAACAATGTCTGACTCGAAATCCTGTCTGATTCTGTCAGATGCGATATAAATACATTCACCTGAATGTTATCGGTGCATGTGTGCGTTTAGATTCAGCGGATGTCAAGCGTTCGTGTGACTCTGACACCAGTACATCAGAGCAAAGCGACGAGAAAAACACTCCGAGGACACAGAGCAAATATATCTGCTATAAATAATCCTCAACATTTCTGCCTTTTAACGCGGACAACGCACGAATCCGATGGAGAAAAGGGCGAACTTGAGAGTTGTGTTATTTGAGGAATGGATGTCTGTCATTCTTGGCTTTGTCGCCGACCGCGCTGACAACCACCAAAACACTTTTATTGTCAAAAGCTGATCACTATCCAATAAACCATTTTAATGGCTTTGACAACTGTCTCTTATACAACACTAACGCGCAGGACGGTTTAAACACACTACGAGATGCGTTTTCGGACGATTGTCATAAATACTGGAGGTATTTGTGAGCTACAGCTTTACAGTATTCGTGTTGTTTATATTTTAAAGGATACAGTTTCACCACGTCTGTGTCCATTCGTCTTTTGCCCGGACTTGGAGACGACATCTTTACTCTCCTCTTTCAGATGACCAAAGCTCAAATCTTCTGCGTCTGAATCTTGATCCCTTGGCCTCTATCGGAACTGTATAATTTTGCACATTGGCATACGGAAAGCCGTCGGCCGAGTTATTTTTCGCCCTCCACTTTCTACCAGCAGCGGATAGTACTGGCAGTCCTCTGCCCGCAAAGCTCTCTCTCACAGATATCTATCCCTCCGCGGATGACGTCATATCTGCGCGACAAAAGGTGCCCCCCTCCTATGCGGTCTTTTAGGGATGTCATATACAGAGGACGACTTGAATTTGTAGTTTTGTCAATTTGGACAAATGTAGTCTTTTAGTCCTCGATGACCTTGCAACGCTTACCTGCTTGTCACAAATGTTTCAGTACGTGTTATTACAGCGACTTCCTTCCCATGTTGGTGATATGATTTAATTACCCATTGTGTATTTTCAAATCCCATTTTTCTAGCATAAAGGCTGTTTGTGGCTGCGAAATATTTCCTAAACAACATCTTATCTCAGTATTTTATAAAAATTCTATAAGATTGTATTTTGCAAAGTTTACAAGTTGCAGTCACAAAATACAAAACGTCGAGTACCCCTTTAAGAGACAAAATATTAAGATGAAAGCAGCAGCACATTGTAAAAACAGCAAAAGGAATTTATTCAATTTTGTAAGATATTCACTCAGACCAAAATTACAATTACAAAATTACATGCATGATGCTGGACACTACAAGTGGCAGAAGAGGTATGGCCAAAATGACAGCACATCTGTATTAGGTAGCATTTGAATAAAAGACAAACATACTAAAAATGAGAATGGAAAATAAAATGTTGTTCGGCTCACTTACATTTATGAAAGTCATTATCATACACATTTTCAAACAATGCAAAAAAACACTGGACTTCCCTGGCTAATCTACAATCTCAAAAATGTCCAGCGATGATACAACTAGCATGTCTTCCAGTGTAGGTCTAGGAAATTAGTTAAGCACCCCTAAGTTTAGGTTTGACCCTATTAACTGCCCAGCAAAAGGCGAGGTTTATAGTGTATTGATTCCATCAAAAGGCCAGGCCCAAATTCAAAACAATGCGATTAAGTTACAACTTCTCAGAACAACTCTGGCGGGCTTTCACGCTCCTGGGCGAGTTCTGTCAGCACAGGTCGCTTGATCCGTGTGGATTTACTGTCCCTTTCACAACCAAGCTGAAAACTGTAAACAAGAGTCACACAACCATGAAACACTCCAATACAAAAGTACTGTTGTCATCGTCAAGGACAGTGTACCATCAGAACCACATCACTGGGGCTTTTCAGTCCTCCTACCAAACACAGAATCACTGGGGTTGGGAGGATACCTGCCATTGTCGGAATATGGAGAATACTTTTTTCAATTTGTCATGTGGACCCTGGAGAAAACAAACTCGTTAGTATCAGAAACCAAAAATGATGTGCTTGAATAGAGTTACACGAGAAGTACCAGATATAACACGCATCAGTAATGAATTCTTAGCTATGCAGACAGGACAAAATAATGGGGTATTGGGTTCACCTGAGATGGACTGCTTCCTATTGGACTGATGCTCCTTTTCATGGATAAGAAGAGTAACAAAGCTGCTTTCCACCCAGGCTGAGGGAGTTCTGCCTCTGAGCCAACAAAAACAGAGTCATCTAAATTCCCCTGCTCTTGTTCCACACTCACCCAAGGACACCAGTCTCTGTGCTGGGCAACTGGGTCAAACACATTCCTGTGCATAGGCCCTTCCTGCAACAACACAACCGAAAAATCAATGCCGTGGCTACAGATTAGCATTTGTCCAGTTATGCTACACAGACAAATCAAATACATGAATACATTTTAAATGATTACTATAAATTCCCACACTTTGAGGAATAGATGAAATGTATCCACTTTTTCTTAAAACAAACACTTCACAATCCATTGTGTGTCCATAATCTTCAATAAAACTCAGTAAGATATAAAGATGTTTATTTTTTTTTAATACAGACTGATACACAAAATCTGCTTCTGTAGATCGTGGTCCCTTCCCATAGCCACTGCATAAGTCAACTTCAGCGACGTAATTATAAAATCTTCAAATGTTGTTTGTACTTACAGGGCCGCTGGCAGAGGAGAGACGTGGTCGTTTTGATTTTCGCTGCGGGCTAGAAGGCACATCTGCTGTCAGGTTCTCTCCCTGACCCCTGCTGCGGGTCAGTGGTCTCTTCCCCCTGGGCAGGGGGCTGGGTAACTCATCATGAGTGCGAGGAACCAGCATGGATGAGGTGTTATCCATCTGTATGTGAAAGCACAGCCCCAAAACCAACCACACAACAACAAGGAAAGTTAATGTTGACACAATTGAAAAGGTTGACTAACATGTTTAAGCGCATGTACATTCAGGGTTATGGGAATGTTTTTTTGTTTGGCTTTTGGGCCTTTTCAAACTAACCACAAACCAGCACAACTCACGTAATCAGACCGTGCAGAGTCCTGACTACGCAGCTTCATGCGACATGGAGTGGGGGACTGAGATGGTGAGGTGGGGGTCCCCTTCTCTCCAACTGTCTCTTGAGATAGAGTCAGGGAAGAAGCAGATGTCGGGGACTGCGGAGGGTTCTCGCTTTCTCCTGAATAACTCTCCATCTGGAAGAAGTTCCACAGTCCTACCTTTCTCATGCAATATGAGCAGGTAAGGATGGCCAGATTCATAGAGTGCAGAGCTGGGCTGAAGGGGGAAACAGATATTCAATGTCTGTGACACAATGAATGCTCACTGATTTGAAAAGAGTTGCTAAAACAACCAATAGGCTACAAAGGTCACTGGTTGGAATTTTGTACCTGGCTGCCCAACCACAAAGGGCTACAATGCATGCTGCCACCTGTACAGAAAGTGGATCTGATGGGACTTTAGCAGGAGAACTTCCCTGCTTTACTTGCTCGTCTTCAATCAGCTGTAGGAGGACACTTACAACATCTTCAGTCAACGTCTGAGAAAAGGAACCGTTCAGATTCAGCCACAGAACTAAAACACGAGGGAACCATGAACCATTCTTGGACCTCATGAGGCATAAGGACACGCATCATACCATGGCTTTGAGCTGCTCTGGTTTCATAGCAGGCAGCTGCTGTTCCATGGGACAAACACTCTTGAAACGGTCTAGAAAGGCACCAAGTAGAACCGTAGGCTCATTAATAGGAACCGTCCAGAACCGATCTGAAAAAAGAGGAAACTGACTACGTCTGATTAAGGAGACATATAGACACGAAGGGTCAACAGATGCTGGTGAACCAAAATACCTGGACATGGAAAATCTGGCCAGGAACAGAATTTTTCATGTTGCGTCTGAAGTTGCTGTAACAGCTCTGAAATCCGTCCCTGATCTAAAAACACATAATATAATACACAGAGACCACTGATCATCATAATAACAGGTGATCCAAACCCAGACTGTTGCATTAAAACAGTAGAACTCACATTTCCGGAGATCCAAAGTTGGTTGGAGAGATGCGCAGAGGAAAGCCTGGCAACTGGAACATTTTAACATGTCACAGTCGACGTTGATCCAGCCGTATCGTGCACATCTGAGCGGTGAGAGAGCACGAGGCTTCCCCGCCCATTTCAAACAGTGCTTATGTTAAGGACAGATCTGTGTATATACGTTTTAATACAAACAATGGCAGAAACACGTTGCCTACGCGTCAACAAAACCGCTAACGATTTTTCCATTAAGATTATGCGGGGTGAAAATTAATCATAAATGTGTGTTTAAACATAATGATGTTTTTGATTAATATTTACCGGGCATTCACATTATGATATTGACATTGAGACATTGACATTTTGGGTGTTTTCACAGCAAAACCCAATGTTAAAAAAGAAATAAAGGATATCGAGTACGATTCCACTCTACTGAAAAATGCTTTCTTGTTTGCTGCCTCACAAGGAGATTTGCCAAGGCCATTTGGAGACGATGTGCTCGGATCCTGCTGCGAACTGAGATAAGGAAAGGAATGCAAACATAAATCAAGCCAAACGTTAATACATTTTAGGCATAAACTGATGAATATCATTTTTTCATAATACCAGTACTCGTCTATTACATCTTCGGCACACATTGTTCTGCGTGCACGTCCACGTGAGAAATATGTCACACAAAGACATTATATAGAAGGAAACAGACAAGGATCGTAAGATGCAGATGTGATCCAAGTGTAGGTGCATGTACGATCATCAATGATTTGGCAAATAAATTACGCAATATTGTGCATTTGAATGAGCTGTTTAAGATGTGACAGCAACCTGAACATACATGTCGTTTTGTATGCATGAATGAATTAGTACACAAACGTGCAAATCAGTTTCTAGTAAAACTTCTTCGCCCCTGGCTCGCTTTTTTCTCACACATACTTCTTTACAACTTCTCTATGACAATAATAAAACTCTTACCAATTTAACACGTTGTCCTCCGAGGCGACCCCTTCGTTTAGAAGTTCTCGCACTTTCAAGGGTGACACGATAGGAGATTTGCTTTGTTTTTCACCGTTTTCCGAGCGACTTGCACGGCTGCCGAGCGCCGCCATGTTCGGTGTTTGTCCTTAAACCCTCCCGCTGGAAGATATAAATTATCAACATTTTTTCCCAGTTCCGCCTCCTCCCTTACCAAAATTGCCATGGTAACCATTGTAGTTTTTTGGGACATTTGAAATTTTAAGAATATTTCTGTTACGTTTGTTAATTTAAAATATAGTTGCTAATACGAATACACTGAAGTTTTATTGTAGTAACTGTGTAGTAAGTATGGTATACATTGCATGGTGCACTACTGTTTTACAGAATTAAATAATAAAGTGTTGTTTTTTACAATAATATCTCATTGATGTTGTAACAGATATGAACTACAGAACTACAAAACACTCATGCTGTTTAAACTGACTTTATGCATTAAGTTTGCACAAGAAATTAGTGGCTGGGATTTTGTGCTGTATTGCAGTACATCACTTCTGACAGCAGACTGGAAATATTTTTCAACAGCTTTCATAAATACATAAGACCATTTGTATGTACGGACATTTTAAACTTTGGTGGAAAAAGGGCCCATGAGTAAAAAATGACGGAAGATTTATTTGTAAGAGAATTACTTTTTTTTAAAGATAATATACATTAACAGAATCATAATGTTTGTGAGGATTGGAAATTGTGAGACATCCTAAACTATCCTATCTACATGAATCAGCAATGCAAAGGGACGACATGTAAAATTATTATAATAAGTTTAATTTTTGTTTATATGTTCAGTTTGTAAAAGCATGATATAAGAAAGAGTAATTAATTTTAACTATAATAAACTATTAGTAAAATATTATACTACTATTTAAATAGTAAGAATATTATAAAAGTATAGAGTTTCTTTTAAATACTTTTTTATTTGGTTGTTATTTGGTATATCTTTTTCCAAGCGATTGGAATCTGAATCTAAAACGCGAATTTTAAAGACTTTTATTTTGAATGGCGTAAAAATGCTTCGGCTATGTCTTATTATTTTCGTGGCATGTTTTTTTGTGTGGCCATCTTGAAGGTTTTCATCAGCGTTTCTGCCTTCACGTTTCAAAGGGACCCGGTCAGATCCATGATCTGTTTAATTTAAGCCGCTGTTTCCGGGGAGAATGGGCTGAGTTATGCTCGGTTATACGCCTGTATCTGCTGAAGGAAGCCCCGTTGATTGTGTGTGTGTATATAGTGGATGCACCGCGTGATTTTTGGAGAGATGTCTGCCGCAGAAGGGGCGCACAGCCCGGACAGACTCAATCAGTTTGAGCGACTGACTGGAAGGCCTCCGTTAAGAGCTGCAGGTCAGTGTAGATCTATAAAATCTTATATTAAGTGCCCAAAACAAAAGCACACATTTAAAACACTTATATTTTTGTTTCTTTAACAATATATGTTGCACGGTTACTTCGTGTCGCGCTGTTAGCTTCTAGCGCTAGCCGTGTCGCTAAGCGCTTTATTTTGCCAACAAACTTCCTAAGTTGACGTTTTTTAAATATTATTGTCATCATATAATGTCTTTGAAAGCGTGTATTGTAGTTGTAATTTGACGTTAGTGAAGGTGTTTCCTGTTATCAAAGATTTAGGCATTAAATAATGCTAGCTTGAGGACGGGACTTAAAACGCGCTTAGCTGCTACAGCTGTCAAACTGAAAATGAAATGAAATCTTTGGCTTGTTAAATAGCTGTCCAATTATATTGGAGCTGAATACAAGAGAATTTCATAGGATTTGAGGGGAATGTTGTAACTAAAATATTTAATCACGTTAGATTCAAATGGTTTAGTTAGATATTGGGTTCTCTTTGGTTTCGTCCAGGGGTGTCAAACTCAGCTCCGGCAGGGCCAGTGTCCTGCAGAGTTTAGCTTCAACCAGCTCCAGCACACCTGCCTGGAAGTTTCTAGCGATCCTGAAGACCTTGATTAGCTGGATCAGGTGTGTGTAATTAGGGTTGAAGTTAAACTGTAGCACACTGGCCCTCCAGGAGCTGAATTTGACACCCCTGGTTTAGTCTAAATTATTTAAACAATGCATGTGGCAAGGCTAAGTCAAGCCTGTACATAAATTTACTCCAAGTTTAGTTTACAGTCTATAGTTCAGAAATGTATTTCACTTGCCCATTTGTTAAAGAGTGTTAAGGATCAGAACCTGGTGTAAATAAAACCCAGCACTGTGGTATAATATGGTTCTGCTCAAAGACATCGTGTATGTACCTTAAAGTTCTGCTCTATGATCCTGCAGTGGCAAAACACACACGCATAGATATTTTAGGCAACAGTTGTGATGTAAAACAAGGAACTGATGTACACCTGTCACAGCTTATGATATTCACAGATGTTCCATCTCTTGCCATCTGTATCCTCCTTCCTGTTTACCTAAGGGGAACGATAAAGGGCTGTTTACACAATTTAGAAAGACAGGAATCTGCATGATGTAAAGGAATTCATAACAAGAAATAACACAATATGGTTAAAAAAAATGCTTGTACCATAATTGTATATAAGATTTTATTTTGAAGTTAATGGGTTCAGTGGACATGCATAATAGTCCAGACTTCCAGTCACATGCTTTGGCTGCAGAGGCAGTAATAACTTCATCTTTAAACAGTTTAATATAGGAAGCGTCAGTCGGTTTATTACATTCACTGGAACAGATGATGACTTGAACAGATGATGTTTTGCTTATTTCTGAGACTCTAAACGGCTCTATTGCATTCATGTGACTTGTTTATCATTTGGTGAAATGGAAATCTGTTGGTAATAATGGACATCCAATAATAGTGGATGCCATATTTGTCTTTTGAAGGAGCTGAGTGTGTTTTATTTTTGACTCTTTCATTTGTTGTGGTTATGAACTCCTGTACAGTCCTGCTCTTCTAAGCAAGCAGGTTTACCGTTTTTGTCTGGCAGATGGAAAATAAGCCAAGTGATTTATTAAAGCAAAACTTTGTTTTTATCGATTATGTGTTTGGCAGAGTTTGTTAAATCAGAAACTTTGTATTTGCTCAAAACGGCTCTTTGTTGCTTTTGTGTTTGCTGTTCTGTGTGTAACAAAATGGCAATTAGTACTTCGTTATGAGCCATAAGGTAAATCCAAAAGACCTTCTTGAAATCACAATGATCTTATTTAGAGGTTTGTAAAAACCTTTTGTCTTTCTGTTCTGATAAAGGACAAAAATCGTGTTTTATCTTTGCTTTATTGTCTTTAATCTTAAGACAGCATCGTCTTTTCCTTATCTGTTTGAGCTCTTTCTCGCGTACATGCGTTTGTTTTCATTTTATGAAATTAGTCGGCCATCCAGTATGTTGTTCATAACTCGGGGGTCGAGCCAAAATCTATTTATGCTACTATGATTTGAGATAATCCATGTGGATCTGTGGTAGAGCATGACTGTTGTGTTGGGTGAATGAAAAGCGGTCTTGCAGTTTGTCCAGTATGTGTCTTTTGTTTATTCCTTTTATTTTGCCATTGTCTTTTTGTTGTTGTTTTTCGTTTGTCTGACTGCGGCGATTGTGGTAACAGGCTCTAAGAAGAGAGTTTACTGGCTACAAGCTCGAAGAATCCTGGGCCAACCCTGCCCCAGTCTCCGGATCCCTAGCAGGTTTTTAAGAGAAGGTGGGTAACAGGCTGTGTCTGCCTTAAGCTGAACATAAAAGAGGGAACAGAAGCAACGAATCTAGAACCGCAAGTCCGTGGGGGCAGATTTGAAATCGCACGCCTCCCCCATGCTGTTCCCACGTCCCTTTCTTCAAAACTCCTTTTCTTCACTGTGGTGCATATAATAAGAAAAGTGTCTCCTGGCTCTTTTTACTATGCTTTTGTTGTGGCAGAGCTGGGGCAGGATGGCTTAGGTGCTACCGAAAGGAAAGGCCAAAGTGTTCATCCAGTGAGTGAGACATAGGTTTTGGTCGCTTCTATATCATTTACTTGTCACCGTTTTTTTTCCCGTTCCCTCCCATACTTGTATGTTTATCCCTGCATTGTCCCCAGGTGTTTAGATGCAGCATCCGGTTTAAAGGCAAAATCAGTGCCAGGAAATTTGCAAGGGCGAGGCTGCTAGCTCGCGCGTGCCCTGATAGTAGCTTGAGTGGAACGAGCCGATCCAGATTCATTGGTGAAGTGAACAGCCTGACCTCAAGATGGGCGTTATCGTTTCAAAGGGCTTTGTTTTGCGTTCACATTTCGAATGGGATCTTAATTTGTTCCCGTCTTGTCTTCAGTGTGAACTAATGATGTAGTTTTATTTGATTTTACAGCTGAGTGATGGAGAACCGACTCAAATGTGCCTTAATAGTACCGCATCACTATTAATATGAAATGATTGTGCTGAGCTGCAAAATGTGGATTGGATCTCATTTTGTACATGATCCTTTTTACCTTTAAAAAGACGAGGATAAGGACTTCTGGTCTGCGCTCTGTAGCTGTGTGTCTTTGTAATGTCCTCATCAATCGGCTGCGGTCTGTCTCTGTAGGTCACAGAGCCCCTCCAGCCCGGAGCGGCCATCGCTGTGTGGCTGACAACACCAGCCTTTATGTGTTTGGAGGATACAACCCCGACTACGACGAATCGGGCGGTTCGGAGAATGAGGATTACCCGCTCTTCAGAGAGCTGTGGAGGTACCACTTCGCCACGAGCACCTGGCAACAGATCCGCACGGAGGGGTTCATGCCCACCGAACTGGCTTCCATGTCAGGTAATTGAAAACTCATGACACAGTAATTGAATTACAGAAGCTGTTATATGAACATTGTTTCCTAATCAAGTGTAATAGGATAATTATATCTCTTCTGTGGTAATGAGTTTTTTTCCTAATCGGGCATGGCAGAACATTTTGTTAGGCTAGGTAACCCCGCCCACAGTGACATCTCATTGGTTCAAAACCCATCTTTGTGTAGCCGCAATGATTGGCTGCAGTTTTGTTGCTCTGTGTGATATTTCAGTTTTACTGAGAATAGATAGATTACACGGTGCCTGACATGGTGTAAGAAATCGAAATGCCTTATTAATTTATTCTTAATTATTAGTTTACAGTTCTATATAATGTAATTATGATTGTTTATGCATCAATAAAAACTGAAGCATTAATTTGTTTGACGCATATATTGCCTCATTGAATCGTTTGATGATGGACGTGTAAAACAAGACGCGTCTCGGAGTGTAAAACAAGGCGCGTCTCGGAGTGTAAAACAAGGCGCGTCTCGGAGTGTAAAACAAGGCGCGTCTCGGAGTGTAAAACAAGACGCGTCT